>BDUI01012331.1:4340-31288 GCA_002335545.1 Apodemus speciosus
TGTGCCACCAACACCCGGCTTGCCTAAGGTATATTAAAATATAAAGGCCTAGTGTGTGCCTTTCATTCAAGAACATAAACCATTGAGGCAGATAGTAACCCGGCCATTGAGACTTATTAAAATAKTAACACTACAATTGTGCTACCTTCTGGGGTCAAATTCTAAAACTAGGGACCTGGGAGGTATGTTTAAATATTAAAAACAGATATTGGCATCGGGAGGCAGAGGCAGACAGATCTCTGTAAATTTGAGAACGACCATCTGAAAAATATCTAAACAATTATAACATATAGATACATTAAGACAATGAACAGGTGGATAGATGGGTGGATACATAGGTGACAGAGAGGCCAGCGGGGAGCAAGCACCTCACTTTTTGTGTTACTAGATAATCTAAATTTATACATAATGATTCCCTGGTGACTGACTGGTCAGTGGTCATATTATCTGCCCCAGGTTGGCTTTGACAGGAGCAYGTTTAGGGTGTAGAATGTCTAGGAAGATATAACATTGGGATTTGTGCCTAAGGAAGAAGGGGAAAGAAGGAAGGATTTGACAGGATTGATACTTTTGGGGTTGCCTTCATACCTGTGTGGCAGAGCTGACATTTTACAGACATAATAGCTTTGGATYTTCTCATTTAAAAAATAAAAAAGATATTCTGTCAGGTTTATAGATATATTGTTTCATTTTACTTTCCATGGATTATAACATTGGGTCTCGWTTCTTCARTCACTGTAACTTCTGCCCAGTAAGGGATGCTGGGATGCAAGCTGCTTACTGACCTTAGTGCATCCCGCAGTTATCGCTAGGGTTAGAAGGTAAAACGAGTTAGGAGAAACATCTAGCACATTTACACACCGAGTTCTGTAAGCCATGGGTGTGACTGCTTCAGGAAAGGTATAACGTGGAGCAACGCAGCTTTCTGAAATCAGAAGATTCAGAAGTTGGGTATCTGCATAAGCCCAGGAGTAGCTACAGCTGTGTGGCTATCACTATGCGGTTACCAAGGCAACAAGTCTCTTCTGAAGGGAGGTGAGTAGCTCATGTCTATGTCCCCACAAAATTTCCCACTTTCGTAGTTGTGATAGTGCGACTGTCAACTTGATAGGATCCAGAATCATCTAGAAGGCAAACCTCTGAGCACGCAGACGAAGGAGTCCGCATATTGACTCGAGGTGGGAAGACTTATCATCTCTAACATGGAAGGTATTACTCCCCGTGGTCCAAAGACCAGGGTTAGACATAGACGGGGAAGAAAATTGAGCTCAAGCATTCATCACTCTCTGCTACCTGAGTGCACATGTCACACACGGTGTGACAAGCTGCCTCAGTTCCAGTTGCCATGCATGGCCTCCCTGTCATGGTAGACTACCAAGAAACTGTGAGAAAAAAAAAAAAAAGCCGGGCAGTGGTGGCGCACGCCTTTAATCCTAGCACTCGGGAGGCAGAGGCAGGCAGATTTCTGAGTTCGAGGCCAGCCTGGTTTGCAGAGTTCCTGGACACTACAGTGAGTTCCAAGACAGCCGGAGTTACACAGAGAAACCCTGTCTCAAACAAACAAAAAACAACAAGAACAAAAACCCAACAAAAAAAACAAAAAATAAAACTAAGTTCTTTTGTCAAACATAATAATTTTATAATCTTCCCCATTCTCTTTCTCAAAAATAATGGTGCATATTCGAAACATGTCTTTGAAGTTGCTTTCCTTCCTTGTGCCCTCAACATTTGAATTTGGAAACATTGTGAGTTACTGTCCTTGAAACTTTGTAAAGTCTCTGAAGCCTCTAACATGTCAGAAGTGTGCCAGAGCTGACAGTTTACCAAGATATCAGCTTTGGAACTTGTCATTTGGAAAAAAAAAGATAATCTCACATTTATACACATACTATTTTCAAACTTTACTTTCTACGGATTATTAATGAGGCTCAGCATTAATTCACATCTCTTTAATCAAGGTAACTTCTGTAGCAGAAAGTTCATTTATAATCTTTCCTTTTTTTCCCACGGGAATATTGGTGCTTTGACCGTGACTGAGTAGGATTTAAGACAGTTCAGCCATAAAATAACTCTGCTTTGAGACTTGAAGTAGGCTGCACCGATATAATCAAGTATTCCTATTTCCTGCCCAGCCCACTTTATTCATTGTTGTCTTTCATCTGAGGCCGTATTTTTCCATCTCCCCTTCTCTAGGACAGCAAGTAGCACAACATGATTATGATGCAAAAGTGCTTCACCCACAATGCATAGCACCACAGAACTGCACTGTGGGTGACGTCATAGAGATGCTCAGAGGAGCTCACCAAACACTATTAGTTACATGTGCACAGACAACGCACTGCAAGCACAGTATTTACCAATGCTTAACACATGAAATGGAGAACCAGATTGCTTTCTTTTTAAATGCTAAGAGGGGTTTGAGTGTATGATTAACTTTTTGTGTGGTTTGGCAAGCAGAAATGAAAAGATGTTTATAGATATTTACTTCCTCTCTGTAATGTTTTCATCTTCTATTTTGCCATAAAAGCCTGTTCGCTTGGAGTCTCTCCATTCTAATTCAATCAGTTGCAAATTGGTTTTCTGGGAAACAAAAAAAAGTATTCCCGAGAGATGGTGTATGATTTCCATATTGCTTTTATTTCCGTGTTTAGATTTAAAAGAGAAAACAAAGTTAATGAAGTTGATCATAATCATCTTCTTTTCATGACATTTTTTTTTCAGATCTCATTATGAACTTTCAGTTGCTCAATATATTTTACAGTCAAGGTTCACTGCTATTCAAATCAACATCCACTAGACCTCCTGGGTCTTAATCATGGCATTTAACGGTGATAGGATAAACTGTAGGAATCAAAGAGAAATGGCTGCATTAAGCGTCTCCATATGCAGTATTTTTTTTCCAGATATTAAACACAATGTAGGTTTGCTTTCTCTTCTTTCTTCTAATGTTTACCTCTCTACTTCACAGTCAACTCTTACTCTTTCCTTTCTTCTTTTTTTTTTCCTGGAGCAAAAGAGTTCATCCTTAACACCTATCATTTCATTAAAGAGTCATTTCATACAACTAAAAAGGTGCTAATTGCAGGGAAACTGCAGGACTTATGTGCAAAGCAGCAGGGGGAGGGATGGGCTTCTTTATACTGGCTTAACAGATTCACACAGATCTCATGGAACTCTTCCATTCATGCAGTCATAGCCCACTGCTCAATGATGCAGCATTTTCCTCCCAAGAGTACTGCTCAAAATGAGAAATAAGAGATCCTAGTTCTTCAGGCATGGATAACCAGGGCTTTTTGCAGGGGTGGAGTTATCCTGTGGTAACAGAAATTTCTCATTAAATGTGTTGATCTTGAAATGGTTCAACTGCTTGTAAGCCATAAAGGTGGTACTGGCACTTAACAGAAAAAGAGTTAAGTGCAGTTGTCTTGCAGCCATTGAAAGGATGGGTGTCACAATTGGTAACAAAGCTTTACACGTTTTAAAGCAATGATTACAGTGTCATCATAATGAGATTTCAAGAGAGCAGTACACTGATTATCCTTTCTCTCTGAGATATCTACCCAATTTTTCTTTAGCCTGGAAATTAGAGCATTTTTCTTGTTACAGGGACATACTGCTATTAGGGTAAAAGAAACTTTGATGTGCTTGCCCCCTCTCTTACTCTGCTTCCCCCCCCCTTTCTTCCCAATGGACACATGCAAACACACAAACACTACACACACACACACACACACACAATGTTGTGCATATTCACTCGAATCAATCTTGTGGGTTAGTAAAGCCCCAAGATTCACTTGCTAACTTTTTCAGACAACAGCATTTAAATGGAGCATGTGGGGTAATAGTGCTTGAACAACAAAGTCTTCATTCCTTAGGCTTATAGAAGTTTTGACTGACAGCCCCCACTCATAGTTTATTGTTTACAACCTCAGAAAAAAGCAGGCTTTACTCTCCTTGAAATCATAAATCAATAGGACTCAACTTGAGTCAGAGTCACAGAAAGATAAAGTAATACCCTTTTTAATGTGGCAATTTGACTGGATCCTTAGCATCCAGTATTCTAAAGGCAATTAAAAGCATTCACAGTCATCCTGGATGTGTGAAACTTTTTTCCCTAAGCTTATGTCCCCTGTGTATCTGAAGGGCATGGGCCATATCTATAGAGCTTTTTCTCCCTGACCCACTCAAAGCACTAGTAATGAGAGAGAGCACTCCTGAGTACCCTCTGACCCAAGCCAGCTTATCTAATAAATGAAGTATTAGTAGAAAAGTAATTGATTCCTCAGGAGCAAACACATAAAGCATGTCATACAAGAACAAACTCTATTTTTGAGAATGTCTTATAATATGTAAGTACAGAATTGCTTTTAGAAAGGAAACATCTATGCAGTGTGTGTGTGTGTGTGTGTGTGTGTGTGTGTGTGTGTGTAAAATTGCATAGCAGCAGATTTATGGCTTGCAATTCCATGGCTAAGGTGAAATGAATAAGAAAGAAAGGACATCATTAAATGATGGTTACTTTGTCTCAATTTGTGAGATATAACCAAGGCCTGAAGGCATGAGTCTCAACATGGAGCAAGACAGGTAATTCCCAGTATCATCCACCAAACAGTGTATTCCTAGAAGGCAAAAGGACTCCTTTCCCCATGTCTCTTCCATCAGACCACAGTCCTTCAATGCTACTAAAAGCCAAGCCACACAGAGTTCATGTTCTGCCCTTGGGAGACAGTGGGGGACAAAAGTCTATCACCTAAGATTTTAATGAGAGGAGTGCTAACCTGTTGTCACCCATGTTTGTAAGATGGCAAAGTCCTCTCTTTTTCTTCGTGTTGATTCCTACTGCCTTCTGAAAATATTCATGTTCCTCCATCAAAACTCTGAATGGATACATCACTGCTTTCTGGAGCAACTCTTCTCTGTCATACTAGACTTGACAGAATTGCATATTTCCCAGGTGTGTATAGCAGTAAATTTTCACTATATTACTTTGTGCTCCCTACCCAGGAGCTATCTGGATTCTTGAATGGAAAACACACACACACACACACACACACACACACACACACCAGTAAATTTTAAAATTCCTTGGCTAACTCAAAGGCTGAGTACTCCTAAACCTTCCCCTGCTACCCCAGACCCAATCAGGAAAGTGGTCATTGGCCACCTACCTTAAATCTCACAGAGCTGACAGGTTTCATCTTCTGCCATTCCTGTATCCCTGAGTCCTCCTAATGCTGTGTCCTACCCTCACAACTCTAAGTGTCCTGACCCATACCCAGCCATGGACTGCTGGCATCTTTACCAATAGATCAAAAACCAACTGGAGACAAGGACCTTCAGTGTCTACACATGCAGATTCAAAGCATGAGTGTGCATATAAACAGTCCTGCCCGTCAATATGCTATGTAAAACACTAGTGGCAGAGGTCCAAGGTCAAGCCTGTGCTCTCTTGTTGGAGAACTTCAGCTTTTTCTTGCTTGGCAATGCAAATCATTCTGTGACCACATCTCAACCACAGCACATAAGATTTTTTAACACATGATCCACATATATTCTTTCCTAATGCCTTTCAATGCCACTGCAATGATTTGGGAAGAGATACCTGTTCTTTTCTTGTGTAGAAACAGCAACTTCTTTGCATACCCTCCTCAACAACACTACTCACTGTCCAGCTCATTTCCATCCAGATGTTCCTACTTCTCTGTGCTTCATCTTACTGATTTCCAGACTCTTCAGTGGACCATTCCATTCATGTCAAAATATGTACCAAACCCTTCCCCTTCCTACCACAGTCTTGGCCAGCTGGAGTTCTAGTCTCCACTTACATTATTGGCAAAGTATGTGGAATTTTCCCTGCTAGGGATCTGTTATAGAATTTATGGATTACACTAAGATAAGTTCACTGTGGCCAGCGAACTTAAGGTAAATATTAAAACAGAAAGCAGCTCAATAACCACTGGACAAAGAATCTACCCAGACTGAAGTGCAAAGGGGATACTCCTAATCAGGATGCCCTCTATTGTGCCATTTACACAAATACTAAGTCTATAAATCAAGCATAAGAATAATACATGGATACTCCTCCCTACTTAGAGAAAAGTTAGGTGGGGAATTTATCAAGAGTACTATGGGTAAAAGAAAGAACTCGGGCTCTAAAAAAACAGCTAGAATGGTCCTAAGAGCTACAGTAATAAGAACTACATTATTATGGTCACCACAAACAGGATAGCTATTCTCCTTTTCCCAGAGGCATAGTTCTGTGTATGTGTTAGAGCAGGGGTGAGAGAGAACAGAATATAATTAGAGTTACTAGAGTTAGTAGACTTAATTTCTTCAGAACTTTAGTGAACCTGCTTGAGTTAGTAATATTCATGTTGTGTTACTAAGAGCTTTCCCTAACCCCTGCCTTCCTGTCACCCTTGAGCCTGTTATGATCAACAAAACAAAATGACAGGTAAACTCTTGACAGAAATTATGATCAAATACCAGTGGAAAGTTATTTTAAGCTAGACTGGGATTTCAGAGTGCAGAAGAGACATGTTGCTGCTCACAACCAAATCAGTGGCATACCAGTGTTGCCCAGATAATTGTGACTCAGTAAAAACTGAGACAGGGGACCGAATGAATGGCATGAAGAGCCCATGCAATCTTCCCAAGGACACAGGGGGAGAGATCTGCAGGAAGAAATGAAGACCCAAACTTACTGAGCAAAATAAAATAAAATAAAATAAAATAAAATAAAATAAAATAAAATATACATTAAATAAATATACATAAAAGAAAATACCCATGGGCCAATTTTTCCACTTACTGGTAAAGTCAAAAGGATAAGATTATTTATTTCCTTTCCTTTATGAAATGTCCTCCCAGCTGCATCAACAAGCCACTTTCTTCTCTATCATGTCTTGGAGGTCGGGATAGTTGTCTTATATAAACCTTGCTTGAAGGGACTGTTTGTGAGATGTGTGAAACACCTCTCACAATTCCCATGATGCTGCAATGAAGTAATATTGATTAAAGGGCTGCAAAAATCCCTGAAAATGACCAGATGTTGCTTACTCTGACAAGACCCCAACTTAACAGGACAAGGGAAAGTAGGTACAAGCAGAGGTCCTTAAAAAACTCCTCTGCTTTCAGACAAAACCTTTTCCAGTTCTCTGGTCTCATGTTTCATTAAGCTGAATAGTGAGAGAACCGGGGTCTAAGAATCTAACCTTAAAATCTCCAGGTGTGTCCCAGCATCTCCATCGGCCCTACTTCATCTACCTAGGAAGTCACCCGTGGCCTCGCTAGTGCAGCATCCTCCTCACTAGGGAGCTTAAGAAATGTTGACTCTAAAATTCTACTCTAGACCTACCAAAACTGAACAATGTTTCATTAGGAAGTTGGTATACCTATTAAAGTTTGAAGAGAAACGACCCAGGACCTCTGGTCTAGGAATGAAGAGACCTTGGGTTTAGGTTAAACTATATTTTAGAATATCTTAAAAGCTAACTTCTGAAGTTGAGAGTCGAAACAATGTTGTTTGAGACACACATGGTTAAAAGCGGCCCTTTCATAGGAGCATTCTCAACTTTCAAAAAGGTCAGAGACTAAATTCAGCAAGTCTGAAAGGCAAATTTAGCCCAGTGTGATAGAGAAAGACATACCAACAACAAAAGCCATTAGTCAATTCTCTTCCAGGTCCCCTAGATTCAGATATGCTCAGAGACAAGAAAGCCACAAGAAACGTGTTCATTCCCTAGGGTGAAGTCAAGGAGTCAGACATCCTGGTGTGCAAAAGAGACTGTAAGAGCATCTCAGAATTTAGAAACTTGGGCCCTGATAAAATAAAAATAGCAGTTCTCTAAATTCTGTCTCTCTTTTTATTTCTATACTGTTCCTTATATCATTCCTCATCTTCTACAGTAAATTTTAAATGTCATAAAATTAACAATGAAAAAAGAAAATGAGCTTGTCACCTGATCAAAAGAGTTCCATGCTATCTATAAAGATGATCAAATACCTTTTCCCTTACAGATTTCAAAGTATAATAAAATTCATCCTATATAGCTAACTACTTATCTCTCTTTTCTTTATTTCCCCCAAACCCTTAACAAAAACAGAGRTGCCAAATTTACATTGAGACTTGCTTTCTAGTCTCCCTTTGCACATCCTTCCACTACAATATTTACACTATGTGGGGGAAAAACATGTATTTCCCTGACTTGATTCTGATCTTAAAGCCAAAGCCATCATCAAATGGATCATTAGTCTTTGGGAGTTTATGTCAACTTTAGTAAAGTTCCACAGACTATGTCAATGCAACACTTGCCCATCTTTTTGATGACTTCCACTGCTTTTTCACAGGGGTTCCCATAACTTATGATTCAACTCTTTATACAGCAATTTGTCCATTGACCTGCCTTTTATCGGTTAGCATCAAGAACTATATCCATGCCTGCAGTAAAACTTTCCTCCATGTCTGGTCATTTTAAGGAGGTAACACAGCTCAGAACAAATATCATCAAGTAAGCTATTCTGTCATGTTTTGCACTGAGCATACCTGGAGCAAATAAACTTTTATTTTTTCCACATGATTTGTTTCCCTTAAATGAAGCTGATGAGTTAACAACTGTCAGGAGATAATATTGAAAACTTGTCTTTCATAAAGACTGTAGTTGTTAAGCACAGAATCTACTTCACCTATTTTGTATTCAGCTAGATTTCTTGTGTATTGCCTCAGTGGGACCAGGCCTAGGAAAAGCACTCAGGAATATCTTATAAAACCATTCTGCCAATGCTAAACCCGTAGTAGCTAGCTGGCTCACCTCAGGGAAACAGGATAAATAAAGGCCCATAACTTATTTGCAAACCATCCCTTCCTTTTTAGTAGCATGTAACAAGACTCAGAATCCCGGGTATCCGTGCCACCACTCTGGCTAGAAAAGACTTCATAGGGTTCTATTTAGGAAGACTCCTCTGAATTAACTATTAATATGTAGTGGGTATCAAGAGATTTGAAGCACCCATGACTAGGGGACAGTATCTCCGTACACATACGCAGTAAGCAGCTAGATTGCAAGAACATCACAGCAAATACCAAGAGTCATCTTTATTGGGCACGGAATTGGGCAAGGAAGGTCAGCACAGTGTTCAGTGCCTGAGAGTGATGGGAGCTACCCTTTATTTTAGAATAATATGCTTAGCAAAAGATCAGATTGGATTCATGAAGAAATGCATGGGGGACATGATGAAGTACAGTCAAGATAATGATGGAAAGCCAAAAATAACAACAGAGACACACTCTCAAGCATCTTCCTTTCATATAACCCCAGTGCGATTTTGGAAAGAAATGTCTAATACTCGTCTCTTACCAACAGCTAATTGTTGTCTGCTTTGAGCTGTCAGATAAAGAGATTTCTCAAAGTATATTGTGTGTGAACAGTTCTCACAAACGGGGTGCAGGAAGAAAGGGAATGGGCTGCTTCGGTGACCTTATAGACTCATGTGAGACCACGCACACTTCCCCTGATGCCCAAGTCCCCAGGACCTCATATTTAGAATACAAAATTTCTTCAGTCTATGTAACACATAAACGGATAATTTTACTCTCTTAGTGTATAAACTTTTAGTTGACTTTTACAATGTTGCCAAATGCTTCCTAAGGTAACTATAACTGTGACATCTCTATCAATTAAAGATGTACGGTCTGATGCATACCTGCAAATCATATTAATCATTTTAATTTTTCTCGAGTAGTAAGGATGAAGGCACACTCATTATTTATTGAATTTACCTTTGCTGACCACTTGGGAATGTGAGTGCCTTTTCGTAGGACTTTCCTGGGTTGATCCACTGGTCTTTGTTAACTGTTGCGTTGTCTTTGACTTTCCATGGCCTGCTTTAATCTTCTTGATAGTTCTTTTATTTGTGCCATTACTACTATTCATAAGATAACATAGGACTATATTCATATATTAGGAGTTTTGGGAGACAAGAGCTCACATACCCAAGGCTGGCCCCAAACTATTTATATAGCTTTAAAAAAAAAAGACTTTAATTTCTGATTCCCCTGCTTCCATTTCCTGAATGATGAAATTAGAGCATGTGCCACAATTTATGGTTTATGTGACACTGGGATTGGATCTTGACTATGTCCCCTGCCTTATCTTTAGTTTTATATAAATATAATTATCTGGATGTTGTTTGTTCTGCTTAATGTTCTTACATACCTGAAGTTGGGAGGATTTACCAATATTTATTACCTTCTAGCAGCCATTTGAAAGGCTACATAGCATTTATTTAGCATATTTTATTCTTYTTGGCTGGAAGACTTACTGTTTCTGTATGTTGTGATCATGATCTCCCTGGGCTCATCCCCTTGGTTATGTAGAAAAAAATTCCAAGTTTATACCTAGGAATGGAAACAGTAGGTTTGATGGTTTGCACTCAGCTTATAATTCCCAAGTCAAGCTAGTCAAAGGACACTCCCACTAATTGTACCTAAGTTTTGCTTGCTCTACAATTTTTCCAAACACTTATTATGACAAAAGTGTTAACGCTGTACAAATCTGAGAGATAGATAGAGGTTAGCTGTGATGTCAGTGTAAGTCATGGGGCTGTATCTTTGTTTCATGACACTTGAGTTTCGTGGTCTCTAATATGATATTCAGTTTGCCAGGTTTTACTGAGTTATCCAGGTCATTTGTGATGAATTTTAGAAGTTCTTTATGATAAACGTTCATTCTTTGTGATTAAGGCCATCTCTTCCAATCTACAACTTGAATGTTCATGCTCTTTCATTAATATCTGTTGATAATCCACAACTTATTAATTTAAACATATAATTTATCAGTTTTTCCATGGTATTTTTCTGTCACACTGGGGACATCTTTCCCTATCCTGACAGAAATTCTCCTGTCATATTCTCATATTCTCCTCTAAATGGTTGACATCTGAGGGCACTTATAAGGTTAATTGTGTGTGTCATCAGGATATGCTTGTCCTCTGACCTAATAAATACTTCCTGTGACCTAATTTCCTTTAGTTTAATCCCCTCTACAGAAAGTTCTACAGGACTTTCTTTTAATATCTGTTCCTTAGTTGTGTCTTTGATTACATTTTTATTCCATCTCATCTTTCTGCCCAAGTTCAAAAGTCGGTGGGGAATTTTTGCTGTTTGTTTGGTTTGGTTTTGATCTTTGTATTATTTTTCCAAACAAACACAAAAACAAAAACAAAAAATCCTCAGAGTACTGCCTTTGTGCCATTGAAATTTATCTTCAAAAGTCCCTCCCTCTTTTGCCATTTTGAGTTCTTTTGTTAAACATTTGATTACATTTCCACAGATGAGAACCGAGTTCTTTTGTTACTGCTTTTTGAAGTGAGATATTTAAGATTAGCTGTCTTCAGAGGCAGCTTTGGTGCCATGATTTTTCTAGGGAACATTTCATCTCCTGTTGCTCTTGGGTAATCAGTTCAGTTTTAACTTGCCCCTTGAACCAAGAGTCCTATGGAAATGCCCTGCGTATTCACGTAGCTACAGCCTTAATGTTCAGCTCTCCTATTTACTGTTTTGTTGGATTAACACCAGGAACACCGTCTGTACAATTTCTGTTCAAAGATTTCTCAGTCTTTTTCCTCTTAAGAGGTCAGGAGATTCTATACAAACACTAAGTTCCACTTATTGCATGTGTATTTTAATCCCTTTATGTTTTTATTTCTGCAGGCTCTTCCCAACACTGGATATGATAAATTTAGGTGTTTCACTACTAATGATATGCTTAATAAGCTATTTTTGGATTTCTATGTGTGTTTGTATTGCCTAATGCACAGAGATTTACCATCTGTCCACATTTTTTTTCTATAATTTGCCCCTTTATTCCTAAGCTTCTTTTCACATTTTATTTGAAACCATGTCTCACTAATTCATCCTACCTGGCCATGAACTCACAATGCTCCTGCCACAGCAGCTTAAATAGATGAGTTTATAAGCCTGTTCCATTGCACTTGGCATAACTGTGTTCATTCAGTTTTGCTTTTAAACTAGCTATAATTTTAAAAATAAAATTATATCACATACAATACAATGTTTTGAGATGCACATACCTTGTAAGAGAACTAAATTAAGCTAAATAATGTGCATTTTAGCTTTGTGTGGGGAAAGGCAATAAAACATAAAATACCCTAACTCTCTGTGTGTTTGTGTGTGTGTGTGAGAGAGGGGGGGAAGAGAGAGGGGGGAGAGAGAGGGAGGGAGGGAGGGAGAGAGGGAGAGAGGGAGAGAGGGAGAGAGAGAGAATTTACAAATATGATACATTAGCAACTGTGTTAGCTTTCCATTACAACGACTCTTGAAGCCAATGAATTATGAAGATACAAAAGGTTATTTGGCTCATTGTCTCAAGGGTTCTCCTCCATAACTTATTAGCCCCCATGCTCTTTGTCTGTGGCAAGGTAGCACATAGTGCTGAAACCACGTGAGGAATGAAAACCAATCACCTCATGATGGAAACACAGACAGAACTAGGAAAGGGAAGGCACCATTATTACTTCGTCATAGGCAAGACTCAATGAGCTGAGCACCTTCTATTCACGATCAACTGTCATGTGCCAAGCTGAGCCTTCAAGGCACATCCAACATCCAACGATGGCAGTAGCTACAGTTGTATAAGTCTTCTACCTAAATGAGACACTGTCTACCTTAGCCAGCATCTTCCCAGCTCCTCCCTCCATGACTTGGGTCATCATTATTTGAAAATCTGCTTCCCTGAGATTAAGTTTTATGGATGTCTGATCATGTATTTATCTTTTATTTAGCATAATGCCCTCTAAGTTCATACAGGGCATCTCCAATGACAGGATTCCCTCTGCTCCATTTGTGGCAAATTAGTATTTTATTTTGTATGTATATATATCCACTGTATTTTCTTCATGTGTTTATTCCTCTGCTGGAGCAATGTTCTTATCAATCACAGGTCTTTGCCATGATGGGCAAGAACCCTGTATGTCACTGAATAGACCATAGCATGTTTTGGTGGGGAAATCTGTTTATCCCATTTAGTGTAGTTATTGCTGTATTTTATTCTAGTCTAAGATGGTGTTTATTTTCTTTTAAGTTTGGTCTGATAAAGCCTCAATGCTCCCCAATTACTGTCCAGTCCAGTTTTGGTTTTTGGAGGGATTCCAACAAAATGCTGTTTGTAAAAGGGTTCAGCATATTCATATTTAAGTGAGCATGGCACAAATCAGAGTTCATATTTCCTTGGCTATATATGTTAAAGCTGACTTTATTTACTTGGCTTCATTTTGTTTGATCAATGTCTCTGCTGTGTTTTCATTTCTAAAATTTCCAATGGGTCTCTTTTCTATCTTTTTTTTATTAATTTGATTTGAGACAATTTCACACCAACCCTTCTCACCCTTGACTTCCCTCCCACCCTTTCAATCACCCAATCTTCACCCTGTCAATCGCTCCCCCAGTCCCCACTCTGTCAATCACTGCCCCAATCCCCACCCTGTCAACCACTGCCCCAATCCCTACCCTGTCAACCACTGCCACAATCCCCACTCTGTCAATCACTCTTCCAGTCCCCACTCTGTCAAGCACTGCCCCAATACCCACCCACCCTGTCAATCACTGCCCCAATCCATACCCTGCCAAACACTTCCCCAGTCCCCACCCTGTTAACCACTGTCCTGTCAATCACTGCCCCAATCCTCACCTCATCGACCACTCCCCCAGTCCCCACCCCATCAACCACTCTCCCAATCCCCACCCTGTCAACCACAATCCCAATCCCCACAAATCTTTGGCTCAAATTTATCAATTTGCCTTTAACCTCAGTTGCTACATATTTTGTCTGTGTTTAAAATAACTACAGCAGAGTATCTTTGAGTGATTTTTTTATTGAATTATTCAGATTATTCTTAGTGAAATTCATTTCTTGGTTTTAGATGTTACTGCAGAGATCCAGTGGCATCTCTTTCTCTGAGATGCATAACCTTCCTTACATATGCACACTTACTCCTGTTGTAAACTATTCTCTGAAGGTAGCACAATGCCTATTTCCTTCAACTAAGAAGTTCTCAGTACTTTGACCTACCCTACCACTTTCACGTAAGGTTTCTAGAATGTCTATTCTCCCAATCCTCTAATATTTGGAAAGTATAAATGCTCCCATTTTCTTTATGTCTCTCTGTTTGGTGCCTGTGTTTATTTTATAGAGACATTGATACTTTTAATACTGGCTTAGAACTGTCATGTCAATCTATCTATTCAATATCAAGAATCGTCATATAACAAATTGCAAACATTTCCAAACAACCTACTTTTATCAAGTAAGATACATTTGCTGTCTGTCTCTTTTTATGGACAAGATGTTCAGTAGCCACTTAACTCCTACACGTTCCCTCTTCCCTAACCTTGAAGTTCATCCTTCTTGTCCTAGAATAGACTATTCAACAATTTAACTTTTCCAGCACAATACGATAGTTTCAAATACATGGAGCTGAATGGGTTTTTCTGAGAACTCTAACATATCAGTATCTAGATCCTATAATTAACATTGGTCTAAAGTTTCTGTATCATATTTTTCCCCGTGATCATTTATCATATTTTTCCTTCTGTATTTCATACATTCATCCTGAATTCAATCACCCTTTCTGTAAATACTTCACTATTCACCTCACACTCAATGTTTAAGCTTGCATGGTTGTAAATACAGTATAATACAGTACATTTCTCATCTGAATACTTTCCTTGGGGTATAATGATTATATGGTTTCTCCATTCTCTGCGTCTGTAAATAGTTTTCTATCACTCTCAAAAGTGGATTAAATCTCCCTGGATAATGGGCCCTCTTGATGAAAGAAGGGAGGGAGTATTCTATGCTGTTCCAGCTGTCTCTTTCAAATAGGAGATCTGAAGCCCGTTGGATTAATTAATTAACTCTGGATTTTTCATGTCTCTATTACTCTCATCTGGAATGCAGACAGGAAGTTTTTAGGGCTGAGCAAAATGTCATTTCCTTATAGAAAACAAAGAGAAATGCGCCATCACTACTACCACCACCACCCACACACACATACACACCAGGCCTGTCTCTTTCTGGATCACTGAAATAGGAATGAACTATCATCCTAGGGTTGCTGTCAGTGATGAAAAACATTATAAAGATGTTTGCATTTACATAGTGGATTACTTTTTCCAGGAAAATGTCAGAGGATCTTAAGATACCTACCCTAACCATGTGGGACAGAAATCAATCCCTGAGGCACAAGGAGCAGGGGGGAAGGGGAGTGAAGACTGTACAGTCCAACTTTGCAGCCTATAGCTTTCTTCCTGATTTTATGTCTTTCACTAGGAACTACTGCATAATAGATATTTCTAAATAGCAAGGCATAAACTAGCCTGCAGACTTCACTTTTAGTTCATGTCACAAGAGTCAATAAAATTTGTTCATAAATTATAATTATGCAGAAGCATAAAAGTGTCCTCTCTATGGCCCCATGGGTACTCTGTTTTTAAGAGGTTTCTCCACGTTCTTAAATTTCATATTTTTTCCAGCCTATACCCAGAGTAATCAGTCATTCTGAAACCCAACACTGCTCTTGATCTGTAACTCAAGTGCATATTTGATACAAGGATACTCAGCACTACTTAAATAACTGCCTTTTCTCCATATGATTCTTCCTTTCACCAGTATAGTAACTATTCTGTTAGTTTTGCATTTGAGTTAATTACCTAGACATATCCTGCCTATATTTTTCCATTATAATTTAAAATATTTATGTTACTTCTAGTTCCAGAATAATCATTTTAGAAACAGCTGAAAAGTTATTCTAAAATCAAGCTTTCTTTTCTTTCTTTCTTTTGTTCTTGTTCATCTTGTTCTTATTCTTTTTGTTGTTCCTGTTCTTTTTCTTATTCTTATTCCTCTTTTTCTTTTTCAGGTTCTTGTTCTTCTTTTCTGTTACAACACAATCTATTTTTGTTTATGGCCCTCTCTGTTGTTAAATTGCTACTAATACCATCTGGTAAATCCATTTTCCTTACTGTCTCTGGATGCCTCGTTGTTTCAAATGTGTGAAGGGTATGTTTTAGGTGGCAAAGGCAAAGGCTTATACCTCCTTGTGTGCCAACTGACTATAAGCATAATGATTGACAGACTCATTAGGCAGCAGGAGGGAGACACCCTGAGCCCCTTTCCTTCCACATTCCAGCCTCTGTAGGGGAGGAACCAAACTCACTCATTCATCTCCAAGATTCTTTTTAATCTCATGTCTTTAAGGTGCATAACATGTCATTTTGATTTAATCTACATGGCAAAATGATTATTCGAGTTCCCAATTAACATATCCATCATCTTATACAGGGATCTTTTTCTAGTAAGAGAACCTAAAATCTATGCTTTTGGCATGCCTCCAATACTTGGTACAATATTCTATCATCCTCATGCTGAACATTTTGTCTCTAACTTATTGGTCCTACTAAACTGTAACTTTGTACCTTTGTACATATAGACACAAATTCCCAATTCTAGCAACTGCCATTTTTTCCTATGTTCTCAACATGTTTCTTAGAATCTACATATAACAACAACATGCCATATTTTTCTGTGTTGAGGCTATTTAATTCCCAAAACGTCCAACAAAATGGGTATGTATGATGTCACAAATGTTATGAATGCCTTTCTTTGTATGGTTGGATGATATTCTAATTCATATATGTACATCTATAAACATATAAATATATACACATAAATACATAAGCTCTTAAATTAGGAATAATTTTATGAGTTAGTATATATATGCATATGTATATATCCAGCAGTCATTTATTAATAGACTAGATCATTCCTGTCTCCTTTCTACTATGGATAATTATGCAGCAAAATGGAAGCAGTGGCCTCTTTGAAGTGCTGGAGATTATATATATATATATATGTGTGTGTGTGTGTGTGTGTGTGTGTGTATGACATCAACCACAAACATATTATTCAATATATGATCTACAAATACTTCTATTTCTAATCCAAAATTTCTTTCTATGGTTTTGCCTGTATATCAGTTTTTGGTGAATGTACTCTGAATTGTTTGATTTCATTTTCTTAAATGTTCTTTGTTAACTATTTTTGTTCTTTGAGAATTTCAGACATACATAAAGCAAAACTTAACACATGCCCCATTCTCCTACCTTGGACTCCCCTATATGAACTCAAAACCTGCATCCTAACTTCATGTTCAACCAGTAGTACCTATATATGTGGCAAGGGGCTACGACCATCCATGGAAACAATGAGAAATACCTTTGCAATGAGAAATGTCTTTGTAATGAGAAATGCCTTTGCTGATGCTTTTGCTCTTTGGATTTTGGCCTGTGTTTTATTTTTGTTTCTCTCTCTCTCTCTCTCTCTCTCTCTCTCTCTCTCTCTCTCTCTCTCTCTCTCTCTCTCTCTCTCTCTCTAATAAATCGTTATCAAAACCCAACTTACCCCTACTTTTTTCTATGCACATTATCCATCCACAGGGGCTTGATTTTAACCTTCTAATAACATCCTAAGGTCTGCTGCATCCATGCCTCTCCCTGGTCTTCTGACTTTGCTCTCCAGCTCCCATAGGCAAATCAGTTCCTGCTTTCCAAGTCTGGATCCCCTGGAGGCTATGACAGTATTTGGCTAACCCCAGGTTTTCTGAAAAAGTGGTTAGATTAGAATTGAAGGGAAGGAAAGCACAGAGGGACAGTATCAACCAGCTTCTGGAAGGAAGGAAGGAAGGAAGGAAGGAAGGAAGGAAGGAAGGAAGGAAGGAAGGAAGGAAGGGAGAAAAGGAGGGAGGCAGGGAGGGAGGGAGGGAGGGAGGGAGGGGAAATGGGGAAGGTACAGAAGAGCTGGATAAACATTACTTCTGCACTTCCTGTGGCTCAAATATTCTTTGAACTCTACACTTAACAATTGTTGTGAAATAAGCTGTTTGTGCATCTGCTGTCTGCCCATGCTCACCCTGGCTGCTCTCTGAGCACTCCCTAACTAACCCCAGTCCCGGCATCATGCTGCCATTTCACTATTACCAGACTGAAGACTAGGGGTCCTTTTGTGGCATAAGAATCAATAGAATTTGAGGTTTCAAGATTTGGGTTTTTTGCTGTTTTTGTAACTTCGGGTAAAGATTCGCATCATGACAGACCGTGATAAATTGCTTGGTAGAGTGGTACTCRAAGTTCAATGCAATAAACCTAGAGTCAGCACCTCAAAGTGCACTTTGAAATAGGGTTAGTAAAGTGAATGGAGATGGCTGTCACTTAATAATCAGAGGAGCATCAGCATTCAGTTTCAAAACAGTCTGTTTCATCTTGATATTTGTGGAGAAGTCTCGGGGATCAGTGAATCCTCTCTCTAAAAGTAGCAGTGCTGTACTGTTATTTTACTTGTAAGCTATGTTCATCCATATTCTTTTGAACAGGAGAAGTTTTTAATATAGAAATGTACACTATGCTCTGACCAGTAGTGGGCTCTCAAGTCAATAATATTAAGGATGGAACATTAAAAGCAATAAACAGTGTGGGGGAAGATTAAAGGCTAGGAACCAGGAACCAAGCCAAAGAGGTGGTAGACAAACAGAAGATAAACTCTTCAATGTGACTCATGATAAGGTAGAGAGGATATGGGATGCAGATATGCTCTGTTTTATTTACTTCTTTACTGTGTTTATTACTGGATGGATTTTTAAGACACTTCAATTGAACAAGATAACAAAGAAAAATTACRTACATATAAAATATATATTACATGCATATTACATATTTACATATATTATATATTGTTATATATTGTATATAGTGAATACATGCAATCATATGTAATATATAATATATAACATATGTAATTATATATTATATATTATATATAAGATATATGCAATAGCAATTGATGGAAGTAGAAACCATGAATTTGAAAGAGAGCAAGGAGATGTATATGAAAGGTTTGGAGGGAGGAAAGGGAAGGAAGAAATAAATATATTATAATCTTTAAAATTAAAAATCTAAATTGGGACTACATTTAGTTTTATCCTGCACATCACAAAACCAAATACATTTTTGAAAGCCTATGTTTGGCTCAGATTCTTAATAACAAATTGTACGTGAGGGAACATGGCTCTAAGTTATACTACTCTGCATATCGGTAAGATAGAAAGCACCCAACTGCTGTACTCCACCTTCCAGAAGGACAACAGGTAACAATGTGTAGGATGGCACATGTGCTTGGTGGACTGGCATAGTGCCTTCATCCTCAATAGCAACCTTACTAACAGGCAGAGTGGGCTCCATTCGCTTGCTTCTTACCTATAGCACCCTGTGTAGAGGAAAAGCCAACAAAATCAAAAGAAAGAAACCTGTATTACATGAGAGTTTGTAAACACTAGGGCTACAGAGAAGGTTTAATCAGCAAAGCACTCACTGCGAAGCAGGCATGAGGACCTGAGTTGGTATCCCCAGAACTGCCACCCATCCAACCAAAGAAGACACAGTAGTAGACACCTGTGATCCTAGCACTTGTACAGAAAAATAGAAGCAGAGTCAGGAGACCCTCCAGAAGCTCATGGGCATGAGGACCAACAACCAAGGTTGTCTTGTGACATTTCCATGCATGCCCATGACACGTGCACTCCTGAACGTCTACATGAACACAAATATGCACCTGCAAATGGAGCAACAGTGATTATGTGTTCTGACAGGCAAAGTAGAGGCAGCGGGATGCAGCACTGTCCCCAGATCCAGAGTTCTTGGCCTTTCAGAAATAGCCCACAGAAATAGCCCACAGGCCTCCCATGGATACTGGGACTTTTGAAATAGTAAGAAGTTATTGCAGAGGCTTCAGAAAACATGGTTTTCTGAAATTCCATTTAGTTTCCAGTTCTTTGGGACCTGGCTCCCGTTGGATGCATTACTGATTTCCTAAGATGGAAAAGGTGAAGTTTCTGCCAATGTACAGTATTGAGTCAATGGTAGGGCTCTCCTCCTGAGCATTCTCCTGGGCAGTCAGAAGGAAGAGCCAGTTTTATTAATAAAAATCTGAGTTTGCACCGCAAACTTGGAGACTTTCTTTGGAGACATATTCCCTCCAAAGCTATGTTTCAAAGCTGGACATGGGAACAGAGACATCAAGAAACTAGGAAACAAATAGTAAGTGAGGGAATGCTGCTGCATCTAAAAGTAATTCTCAAAGATGGAGTGATAAGCAGGAGACAAAATGATCCTAGCTGGGAAGGTTAAGCAAAAAGAGTTTCTCACTTACAGACATCCTTACACTCTGATAATGGCTGATCATCAATGCTAATTTAGGAAATTCATACTAATACAGGTCAAAGCAACGCAGTGAGGACAGCATGTGAACAGACTGCCACRTTTTTCTTTCTTCGCATGTCGCTAGATTATTGTCAAAACTATAGGAAGACTTGTCCACGAGAACTGCATATAGCACTCCTAAGATTATAAATCCTTAGTCACAGATAAAATAGGGTCACTTGTATGCTGCTATTTCTACCTTTAAAATCCGAATGAATAAGGCTAATTTTCTGCAAGCCATCACCCTAGCTTTATTTACCAGTTTCAACAGCCATTAGCCACTCTTTCTCCTGATGTATTAAAATATTCATAAATCATATCTTAACACTAAGAGGCTGAGTAAGAAGTAGTGCTAGCCATGGCCCTATGATCTACTGCCCATTAAGATAGATATCAATCTTATCTCGATCATGTGAGAGGCCAGACATCTCTGATCCAACGGCGCCTGGGTGGCTCTCAAAGAAACAGGTCAGAACACACAGATAACAGCAAAGACAGGGACTCATCTAAGAGCCAACTTTTATAGAACACCAAGGAAGCATTGATGGGAGGGAGCTAGAAGAGCAATAGACTAGGGTCCACAGGAATCTGAGTTATATTAATTGAGCACCTATTTCCCAGCCGCACAATTTGAGTTTAGAAAATCTAGCTAAGAAAGAATAGAAATCTGTTCACCCGGTGGTTAAAGTCATCTCCTGCCTTGCCGCCTGCTATAASGAAGTTTCCAAATTAGAAGTCTAAATCCAAAGCACTCTAAAATACAAAGTCACTCCGCTGGCCATTATGGATGGATTGATTTTCTGATATAGCGGTCTCGGCCAGGAGCAGTTTCTGTCCCTCTGAGAACTTTTCATACCATCAAATTCTGGCAGAAAAAGATTAGGAAACTTAAGAGAGATCCGGTAATTATAAGCATTTAATTGCACACCTGGTCCTAATGAGATTAGGCGGCCATGGGAAGATGCTGAGCAAACACTCTGAAAAGGGCCTTAGCAGGATGCACTCAGAGGAGGCTTTCCTCAGTAATCTCAGCCTGGTTCTGAAGGAGGAAAGTGTTATTGCAGCACTTGATAAAACTATTTCCAGATCAGTATGCTTACTCCGCTTTTTCTAAACAAAAAAAGTCCATCTCTTCAGCGGCTGTCATGCCTGGTTACCCTCTCAGCTTCCTACAATGCAATCTTTCACATATTCCCTCCGAAGCCATGTTTCAAAGCTGTGTGTCTTCAACAAGATAGTAATAGATGTTCCGTGGAGGGAGGGGGGAAGTTTAGTCGACTAAGCTTGGGGATAACTGGTAAAATATACTTAAATAGATTTTTTTTTTAATTACAGGATTTCTCTTGGGTATTTAGCCTCTTGTGAAAAGAAGAGGCAACATTTAGCATCAGCTAAGTCCTAACTTCCTTTGTTTCTCCCCAGAACATAAGTTTTTTATCTTTCAGATCTAATTCCCATGGAACATGGTGAAAGCATCCTTAAAAGACAGTAAGAAACTCTTGAGTAGGGCTAAGGAGGCTCAGGTGGCAGAATATCTATATTTATTGGCATCTGCTGCTCACAGGGATGTCACCTCAAAGCTAGTCCTATCTGGTGGCCAGCTTGTCACCCGTTGGGATGGAGGAGTTTGATGTCAGGGCTTCTGTAGACTGCAGACTGTGTCTCAGGGGTCAGTGCAGTCTTCTACTATCACTATGACTGTCAACGTGTCTATAGTTCCAACAGCGATATGACTTGTTTTCTGACTGTGAGACGTTTAGGAATTGGGAGCGATGCAATCTTAGGCCCTGTGATCGAGAAGGGAGACTGGTGGTCAGACTGTCAAYTGCACCCTGATTGAGTTAAATAAGCAGACCCTTAGAATACTTGGTTCTTTGGTGTATACGTAATTTCATATACCCTAGAAGCATTAAATCACCATATCTGAAAGTTTTGCCTGTCATAGGTGAGACCAGATTTGTGGATGAAAAGCCAGGCTGACCTACTCTACTAAGCCTCTCTCTGGTCTGTACCAAGAAGAACACACCAGGACTCCCACATTCTTTAGAGTCATCAAGTTCAGCATCACCCACCTTAGGTCACCCTACCAGTTAGAAATAAGTCCCAATTAAAACACAGTATACCAAGAGATGTACATTGCCTACTAGAACCAGAAAATAAGATTCACAGAGACAAGCACATCATCCTGTGCCATTCTTCCAAAATTCTTTTCAGCACACCATCACCTTGTCCCTTATGACTTGTCCTCCATTTGCCTTAGATTTCCCTTCTTCATAGGATTAGATCTAACTAATTTATCTAAATCAATCAGCCCTTGCCAATCTATCCTTATATTTGATCACAATACACAGCTGCAAATCACATATCCATTTATCATTCATTTTATTCACTAGAAGTTTGTGGCACACATAGAGGAGTTAGTCTTGTGTGTTCTGCCATGTCTCCAATACTCTTAACTGACATTTAGGAGAATTAAATCAAGTCAGATGATCAAAAGAGAGAAATCCACACTCTCCAGTCCCAAAAATCCTTAATTCTCACCATGGGTTTTTCTTCTCAACTGCATCTGCTGTGTAAAGGGAATGTGGTATACTGTTTTTCCCAAAGAACTCTTAAGGAGGTTAATCACCTGGCTGATACCATTAATGTGCTCTTAAACTTGAAGTTAAGAAGCTGACTCCCATGGCCTTCTGGGAAAATGCCTGCTTACATCTATACTAACAAATCATTTGTATTCACCTTTGTGACCCTGCGATCAGATCTCACTGGTTTCCAGCAATTAGACCCAGACTTTTTTTTCTTTCAAATTCTATTTTGATGAATTCTATGGCATACCTCATAAAATCAATGCCCATAATTTTAGTTGGCAGTGATTCTGGTAAAATTAATTAGTGTTAGCCACAGACTGATCAAATTCATATTTTTCACAGAAAAGAAACAGAGCAAGAAAATCACTTAAATCAAGTGAAACGATTCATTAAGTTATTCTAATAATTTTCAAGAATAGGGGACACACTGAGTTGTGTCTTTAAAGCAATGAAGGTGTACAAATCTGTCAGCTATCTTAGATATTGTCCTAATTGAAGTCCCCACACGTTAGAAAATGTCTTCTTTATTAACCAAATTTGTGTTTTTAATCTGGTTGGTTGAAATTTCAGTATAAAACATTCCTTGTTTTTACAAATCAGGTTTACTACACACACTAGTCAAAACACAGCAGAGAGAAAGGACTTAAGGACCTGTTATGCTTGATAAAGAGTCTATTGAGGAGACCAATAGTGATGAACCGACTTACTGAGGAAGGGTATGTTCTTGTCAGAGGACTAGTTACTACTCTGTATTTCAAAACAGATCAGAAGGAAGATTTTAGAGATTTCCACCAATTTTTTAAAAAGGTGAATAATTAAGGTGATGAATATGTAACTCATCTGATTTGTTTATGAAACAATATACACTGATGTCAAAATATCATCTTGAGTCCATTATCAAATACTTATTGTGATGGATTGTATAAGCTCAGCTCAGGGAGTGGCACTACTAGAAGGTGTGGCACTGTTGGAGTGGGTGTGACCTTGTTGGAGTAGGTGTGTCACTGTGGGTGTTGGCTTTAAGATCTTCATTCTAGTTGCCTGGAAGCCAATATTCTGCTAGCAGCCTTCAGATGAAGATGTAGAACTCTCCTGCACCATGCCTGCCTAGATGCTGCCATGCTCCTGCCTTCATAATGGACTGAACCTCTAAACCTGTAAACCAGCCCCAATAAAACGTTGTCCTTATAAGAGTTGCCTTGGTCATGGTGTCTGTTCACAGTAGTAAAACCCTAACTAAGATATTTATTAATGACCAATTAAAATAAAACGAAAAATAGAGCAACAGGATGCATGCTTTCATGTCATGGGTGTTTTCCAATGTCCCATTCAAGCCATGTCCATCCCTCTAAGAATGCAGCAAAAGGTTAGTTCTTAAGATTTATTGTGCCCAGCCCCCTCTGCCATCAGACTTCAGGTGTAGGCTCTTCCTTCAGTGACGCATAAGAGTAAGTCTTAGGCTAATACAACATGTTTTGAATTATAAATCATACTACCACAGGCCATTCTGGGAGATAGATCACATTGCAGAAGGTTACCTGGAACTGGACCAATTCTAACGAGCACCCCAGCACTTCACATTGTACATACATCTTTCTAACTGCAAGTGCTAAAACAAACTGGAACTGTGTATTTGATTGTTGTGCAATGCTTTTCATGCATCGAGATAATATGGATTCTTTCATTATATATGTAGCCTATTTCTCCTTAGAGCTACTCTTCACTTGTTTCTGAAGAGTTAATCTTGGAAAATTATGAACTTGTATGTTCACGTTACCTCTCTAAGTCAGGGACAGTCCTAACTTATCAATGGCAGCCATATATTTTAAAGTTAGATTATAAATTGTCATAAAATTACAGTCTAAATAGTTATTCTCTCTAGGTTGACAATGACTTTGACATGGATATATTTCCAAAATAACTTCTCCTAATTACAAGATGAAGCGAGAGATCATTATGGCCCATAGCCCATGACCCTCAGGATCTCCCTGTGCTCAAAAACAGTGTTACCAAGGAAGGTTTCCAACATAGGCTTACATATAACTTTGCTTTATTTTGATCATTGATCTGATGTGATATAGGCATATCTATGTATATATGTGCAACATGATACATATGTACAATTTATCCAATCAAAGTTGGGTCAGATGAAGGGTGTGTATGAGGGAATCAGCTTTAACCAAGTAAATATGAAGGACTAATATCACTTTTGCTTAGGGACCTTTCCATATTAGCAGAGGCCTGCCTCTCAGCCGTAGTGAGAATTCACAGCTCAGTTCCCTTCCCTTTTGACCTTCACACACTGCACTGTCCCTGCCTGTCCGGCAACTCTGAATCTTTTTTTACCTGTAATGCTACCTTGTAACATCCTGGGAGCCCTGGGGGGAACACTAATAGTGACGGATGGCCCACCAATTCCCTGTAGAAGCAGATGCCATCAATACCGCTGACCTCAACAGGCAATCGCTGTGCTGATTAGTGGGAGAAACAACGACTCCTCCTCGCTTGACAGAGGTGATAATGGAGAAGGACTTCTGAGCTGCAACAGCAGGCTGAGCTCCTGCTGCAGTAGGGCAGGAAATCCCTTAATAGGAAACAGCTCCCAGAAGATGGAGAAAGCAAACTCACTGAGGTATAAAGGATTAGTCAGTATACCCAATTCCACTATTAACATGAGGTGTTTTGAGAGAAATTATTATACTTTCTGATATCTCCATTGATCAACATAATCATAATTTCAACAAAATAAGTTTATGAATCTTGAAATTCCAGGAAATGTGTTAATCAGCTGTACCATTTCACCCTTTTCTTTTCTTTCTTTTTTAAGATTTACTTATTTTATGTATATGAGTGCACTGTAGCTGTCTTTAGACACACCAGAAGAGGGCATCTGATCCCATTGTAGTTGGTCATGAGCCACCCTGTGGTTGCTAGGAATTGAACTCAGGACCTCCGGAAGATCTAAATCATGGAGCCATCTCTCCAGCCCCATTTCACCCTTTTCAATCACCCCGTGGGATTAAAAACTCATAATTGTTTCCATTTCCACCATCTAGAAACGAGTGTTTGATGGTACAAGACTTGAGTCAGTGGTGGTAGAATAGGGCTAACAGAGGCAAGACTATGAGTAGGATATGGGGATCGACCCATGCCAAAGAATGAGCACAGTCATGAAGCCATATGTGTAGGCCTTCTCGTGAGACCCAGCACGCTTTGGGTCTAGCATGGCTCCAATGCCTTCTAATGCCTCCCTGCTCTGGTTGTGTGCACTGTCAGGGGAATGTGATGGCCAAGTACTTCTAGCTCTTTGCTTTTCTCATCCCTTGCCTACTCCCTTTGGCATTGCCACACTAGAGGGACATATCAGCTTCTCTTTTGCTTCTATTTTCTTCAGTCTTTGAGTTGAACAAATCAATGGCAGGGAATTTAGCTTGCCGGGCCCTGGATGGTTGGGTTCTACATAGACACTGGATATGAGGATTCTATGTCTATGTATACCCTGGATGGACGAGTTCTACTTCTATTAAGACCTGAGATATGTGGGTTCTACTTCTATGTTGGCTCTGGATATGTGGTTTCTACTTCTAAGTAATGCAGTTAAAGCAGGAAGGAAATAGAAAAGGATGTTTCTTTCTCAGAGTAAAATATTTACCTTTAACACAAGGGAAGGACAAGAGATCTATTCAGAGCCTCTTCTTCAGGATGTAGTTACTTATCAGTAAGTGATATACTTATCAATAAGTACAGCATCAGTCAGGGAGGGGATTCAAGAAACATCTCACCCTTCAAAAATTTCTCTCACACTCACAAACTGCTCATTTTATCACCCTCCAAAAGAGCTTATTTACATTACAGTTGCCTTGCATTAAAATGAGCAACACACATTTATAAAGAGAACTGTCGGTCGTCTTCCTCTTAATAAGAGGGCATTGCGCCGGGCGGTGGTGGCTCACGCCTGTAATCCCAGCACTCTGGGAGGCAGAGGCAGGCGGATTTCTGAGTTCGAGGCCAGCCTGGTCTACAGAGTGAGTTCC
>BDUI01012331.1:34139-48831 GCA_002335545.1 Apodemus speciosus
TGAACACATGGAGAGAGGAGGGGAGATTGGGGAGAGAGGGGATAGAGGGGGAAGAGAACAGGAGAGCAAGAAAGCAAGAAGGGGCAAGCAGCCCCTTTTATAGTGAGTCAGGCACACCTGGCTGTTGCCAGGTAACTGTGGGGCAGAGCATAGAAGGAAGGCTGAGTAGTTGGTGTTCTTACCTAAAAAGAGGCATTTTAGAAATGGTCCAATCATATACTCTCAGGCCAAACCTAACTTGATTTTCCCAAGTTGATTTAAAATACTCAGCACATGCCATCCGTGGATATTTTTTCTGCCACAGTTYTAAAGCCACAACCATAGGGAAGATATTAATGTTTTCCCTCTCTTCTGCCCATCTAAGAACTGGCTTCTGGTCTTATTATAAAACATTAAGAATCTAATTCACATCTTGCTGCAACAATAAAGTTCTGCAGAAACTAAAGGGAAATACATCTTCAGCGAGATTCCATCATCCCTTATTAATACCATAATTGAGGGCTATAAATCTGTTTCTTATACAATTCATGCAATAAAATACTTAATGGATTGTGAATGACACGTTATAAAACCAGGCATTAAGTGTCGCAATTTATATTTAAATGCGCTGCAGACATAAATAAGTGCTCTATAAATAGTAGGCAACCTCTGTCAGTGGGTATAGCCTTCCACTTACTTCTAGCAGTCTCAAGAACAGAGTCATTGGAGATGTTGCTGTCACCAAATTGTCGTTGTGACTTGAATGAGGTGGGTTGTTTCCCTTCCCTCAAGTTGGAGATAGTTTATGAATATCTGTTTGTTCAAGGGTTCTACAGAGGCAGTCAGTAAGACTGTTGTTATGAGGTAAACGCCTTCAGGGAGTGTCAGAATGCTCCTGTATGCCCTGATGCAGTGTGTTGGATGTTAGTATCAGGCTGCAGATTTGTACAAATGATGATATGGAGGAAAGATTGAATAAAAGAATGATGGGGCATCTGGAGTCGCAGATTACTATCATCCAAGACTCCCCTCTGTGTCACATCCTCTGTGAGTAGACATTCCACTGAGACGTGTGCTGCCTCCCACTAGAATGCTGGCAAAGAGGACATATCACCTGGTCACTATTCAGAAGCAGCTTCAGTAACTACCACCCAGTATCTCCGAGGTAAGCAATGTGGTTCAGACAAGGGCCTGGAATAAATGCTCATGTGGGAAACAGGAGCCTTGGTTTCTGACTATTTGTTTGGTACTGAAGTTGGCAAAACTCCCATTCTAGAACTGAAACATGTCCCACTGCTATTGTGTAGGACATCTTGCTTTTAATCGGTGTGTAAGCATGTGTGTATGTGTGTCTGAGAGAGAAAGAGGCAGAGAAAGAGAGATCTGGTTTCCATCATTAAAAAATCTTGGCAAATCTTAATATTTCAAACAAACCAAATGACTGTTTTCTCCTTACATGAAATGAAAGCAAAAATTGAGTCATGCATGGTCATACCATGAGAAACGCCATTTACAAATCAGCTCTTCCACCTTGGGAACCAGATGAACCTACACAAACATAAACATGCACATAAATGCACACGCATATACTCACACACAGAGATGTGAGTGTACATGCGTGCACATGCATGTGTCCATTTCTAAAGGCAATGCACTGCCCTGACTGAATAAATGCCGCAATAAAGGCTGAATCTGGGCCTGAAATCTGATTCCATGTTAGTTACTGGCCAGTGACAACACTACAGAATTTTGTTTCTTGGCGGCAAGGACAAGAGAAAGCCAATAGGATAAGCGCTAATGTTGATTCTAATGTTAGCAAACCCGAATCCATGTGTGTGACCATCTCAGTCCTATGGATGTCACCCCACTTAGTTTAATATTTCTCTGACCTCCCCGTGAGACCTACCATCTAACCCCACATAGAAAGTGATGGCTTTCAGAGCCACTGCAGAGATTAGCATTCCTGGTTGCTTGTTTTCCAGGAACTAAGCCCCTGGAGCTGAGTTGAAAGTATCAGTCTCTGGCAAGATTCTGGCTTACTCTGTTCCCAAATAGGGCGGGGTTATATGCAGCCACATCCACCTATGGTCACCCACAGCAATCGTTCCACTGCATAGCCATAGCTGCCCTCTGCTCCCTCTTCTCTCCAGGTGCTCTCCCCTTACCCTCCAGTCACCGAGCACCACTGTATGCCAGGTTATGGTCTAGGAATCTCAGTAACCAGAGGGAACTGTTATTTTCTATGCTGAAGATGTTTGTTATTTATCCTTTGACCAATTTACATGTCTCTCTATATTTTTATTATACTCACCCATCCCACTCCATCTGAACTATGTACTCTTCCCAACCGGTTTTCTAAAACCAACAACAAACCCTAGCTGTCTGCTGGGTTTGATAAAGGTAGCCTCCGTGAGCATGGGTGTGTCCTGGGTGGCTTTCCTTTAGGAGCGTAGGAAGCTTAACAATAGCTGTGCCACTGAAGAGCAGGAAGCCACACCCCAGTACACAATAACGGCCAGTAGCCCCTTCCCTAGGGAAGGGTCTCATGAGTAGAGGGGAGTTATCTCTGCAATGCTTATCCCATCAGACAACTACAGACATACTAACCCTAACCGTGAGAGGTAGGCCGGATGAGTGACGCATATTCTATAAAAATGGAGAATTTTTATATTCATCCTAGCATCTAGAAGGATGACAGCACTCAGCAGGCATTAATGATGCTGTTGCTACTTAAGTAGTAACGTCGATAGGAACTTGAATTGTCCCTAACAGGTGACACACAGAAGACTTGATATTGAATTCCTAAATGCACGTTTATAAAACCTGCTATAATTAGCAAAATAAAGGCTGTTCTCAATTGTAAATGCTGGAGGTTGTGAGAGCTATCAAACGGGAAATGCCATGCCTCATCTTTATGGCCTGAAAGCTGGGCCCATCAATAGTCCTGCAAGAAGAGAAGAGAGATAGAGTGTAAGGGAAAAGCAGAAAGTAGGCACTTCCTGGAAGCTTGAAGAATTCTGGCTTTGTTTCCTTCATCTTGCCACCCGTATTTTGCTTATCTTCATTGCTAATTTTCTTCTTTTTTTAAAGTTATTTATTTATTTTATGCACGTAAGTACACTGTCACTCTCTTCAGACAAACCAGAAGAAGGAATCAGATCCCATTACAGATGGCTGTGAGCCACCATGTGGTTGCTGGGAATTGAACTCAGGTCCTCTGGAAGAATAGTCAGTGCTCTTAACCACTGAGCCATCTCTCCAACCCCCGCTAATTTTATTCTTATTTCCTCTGACTCTTTCTTTGTTTTCTAGTTTCCCTCACCTCCATCAAGAACTCGGCACTACATAACTTAGGTTCTGTTTGGTTGGGTTTTGATAAACACATGAGTTATATTTTTAATAGTCATAAACTGGAAACAACTAAAAGACCCACTTAGAAGATGTTGGTTGTTAGCTGGGCAGCGGCAGCACACACCTTCAATCCCGGCACTGGGGAGCCAGAGGCAGGTGGATCTGTGAGTTTGAGGCCAGGCTGAGCTACAGAGCAAGCCAAGGCTACACGAAGAAACCCTGACTCCATAAACCAAATAAATAAATAAATAAATAAATAAATAAATAAATAAATAAATAAATGACAATGGTTATTATATGGCACATCCATGGAATATTTTTCAACAGTGAAAATGAGAATTTCCTTTAACTACTAAAACATATAATTCAGCTGAAACTTTAAGTCATTTTGTGCTCTTGAAAACAAATCCAAAAGTCAAATACCGTATGATTCCATCCATATCACACTTTCAAACGACACACATGTAGAGATTGTGATTAAATTAGTCATTATCCAAAACACAGGGAAGCTGATGTGTATAGGAGACAGGAGTGATTGTAACAGAAAGCAGGTGGAATGCTATCCTCAGTGAAGCATCATGGGTAATTTGAGCAGCTGGCAACAAGATGTGGATTGGGTAGAAGGGTCAGGGGAGGACTTGGTGCAGGGAGGAAGGATAATACCACCTAATTACGCTGTATTTGTTTATGAAGTTACCAAATATAGAGATTTTTGGTTTGGGGTGGGTTCTTTTTGTTTTGGAGGGTTTCTTTTTATTTGTTTGTTTGTTCGGGGTTGCTTTTTGTTTATTTACTCTTCATTGAAAATAAATTTTATTTTCATACTGATTATAGTTTCCCCTTCCCCAGCTCCTCCCTACTTCCCTACGCATGGAAATACACGCCGTTTATTTCTGTCACTAGTATACGGACATATAACAACAACAACAACAACAACAACAAAAGAAAGATAAAATAAAACCAAATTCCAATTTTAAAATGATTTTTTCTGTTTCCCCTGGCTACCATGTACCCCTATTTCCGCTGCCCCGTTCAAGTTTGCTTCCTGCTGATATGATAAATATCATGATCAAAAGCACATTGGGGAGAAAGGCATTTGTTTGACTTACATTTCCATGCCTCCATCACTCGTTGAAAGAAGAAGAAATCTGGAATGCAAGCAGATCAGGGATCTGAAAACGGAGGCTGTGGAGGAACGCAGCATGCTGGCTTGCTTTCTTATATAAACCCAATGATGGCACCGCCCACAGTGGGCAGGGCGGGGCGGGGCGGGACCCACCGGGCGGGACCCACCCCACGCACGTGCACAGGCAAATCAGATGGAAGCAATTCCTCAATTAAGGTCCCCTCTTTCCAGGTGATTAGGGGTTGTGTTGAGTTGACATAAAATAACTAGCAAACTCCCAACTCTAGAACCAAAGAAAATGCCCAGGACAGTCCAAGGATATCAGACTATAATCCTAACACCTTAGGAAAATGAGCCCAAGATTTGACTCCCAGAATTTGTTTGTTACAGAAAAATATCACTTTTCATTTTGTCGGAATCTCATTACACTTTCATTTTAAGATCCTCTATTCGTGTTGATTTCTATTAGTCTATTCAGAGTTACAGCGTCTTAGTTTAAAAATCTGACCACTGAGTTCACTATCACCTTCTTCGGTTCAATTATTCTGGAGCCTTCTGACTGTGTCTAAAACAACAACGTTACTGCTGCTGGGTTTCTAGCTGTTCATCTTTTGTGTTTTCTTCTTACTTCACTCCACTGATTTTTTTTTCTCAATAATAATAGCTTCCATTTTATCAACTAACTCTCAAAACTAATCAGCAACAGAACTTTTCAGGTCTCAGGTTTAGCCACTTAGCCTTTTTAATGGCCTTCTCCCAAACCAGCAATTAGACTGAAGTCAAGGCTGGTCCACTGTGGTACACATGATATACACATCAGCCATATTTTACTTCTCCTCCAAGATTCCCTTCCTGTTTGAAGATTTCATGGGCAAAGGCTCAATGTCACGCTTTGAAAATATGTCCCCGAGGGAACTCTTCTGCATGCCTGGCTGCTGCTGCTCTTGAGAGCCACAGGTTGCTATGCAAATATCCCAGTGCCAAGAGTGAGACWCCTCCTTACAAAMTGGTCAGGGAGCTCCCAAAGATCACCAGGCAATACTGAGTCTTGCGTTCCTCTTGGCTGCCCTCCAGAGCCAGTTGATTACCTATTGCTAGAAATACCACACACCTTGGTTTCAAGACAGAGAAATAAAGTTGGAGTGTTCTGGAAGCTTCCTTTCTGCTAGTTAACTTTTATAGTCCCAGAAGGCACTGCACAGAGCGACGGATACAAAGATAGTCTTTTCTCACTTCAAACCCTATGAACTGTGATCCTGACCTACTAGGCAAGATGTGCCTGCTGGCAGGATAGWAGCTAACTGTAGGACTGGAAGGGAGACAGCCAATCTAATTGTTCTCACTATCACATAAGGGACTCATGCCTTCCACTGCAAAACAGTTGAAAAATAATATCTGAGAATGTCTTAGGCACTACAGTGCATTTAACTTCTATTGTTTAGATAAATTGACATGGCTTCAAACTACCTTCTAAACATTTGTTATAACCATTGACAAACACTATGCTACTTCTTTTTGCAATGAACCGTAGTGAATGTAGAGGAACATGAATGCTCAGGATGAGAATCACTATTGAGTGCTTAGCCCTGAAAGGGCTCAAGGAACATCACAGAAACTGGAGTAGAAAGAATGTGCCAGAAGGGTGGGGGGGGCATAAGAAAGGAAGAAAGGTTAAGCAATACTGTCTTCTGGACATGATACAGCCATTGCAAACACAAACTCATAGCAGCTGTGGCTGCCAGTAATTGTGGGGCCAGCAGAAGATGACTTGTCAACAGCCAATRAATGATCAGGGACGGCCCGTGGCGCCCTATTAATCCCTGCTGAACTATTTGCTATTGATGGTATTGATGGATTCTTGAGGGGAGGCACTCATTGTTTTTAACTATATACCCACYGAAATATCCAATAGGCTACAAACCAATGGTCATGCAGGGTCACACAGTAGGCCTCAAAGCAAAACAAAATGACATTAATGTGGGAAACGGAAGTAATCCAGGTAGGAGGAGATGAAGAGAGTTCTAGAGATCAAAATGTACTGTTTACATTATGAAATCATAAAAGAACAGGTTCAATGAAATCATAAAAGAACAGGTTCAATAAAAGTTATTTTAAAAAAAATACTCACACTATCAAGTCCCTAAACTCTTTTCCTTTCATCTAGCCTATATTTTTTGAGGCTTTATCTTAATAAAAACCTGTCAGTTAACTGAACCTAACAGGTCTGTTCTCAGAGAGGAACATGGAAAAACTCCCRTCTGACACCTATACATCATTGTGGTTTCATTAAATCGGGTGGCTTCAGTTAGGACATTCCATGAGGAACGCGTTTTGCCAATTTAATCACATACCTCATGTCTACTTTGTTCTGTTGCAGTTTCCTGTCATAAAAGGCAGAGAAACAAGTATTGATTTTAAGTTATCCATTTTAAAAATAAGTTTGAGCCTCCAACAAAATTGAAAAATAGACATACACATTTCAGCATCTTCCCAGACACTGCCCACATCAACATTGTAAGCACTCTTCCTCCACTGACTCATTTGTTACAAACCCTTCGTTCTGACTCTCCTGCACATAGTCCAGATGTGGACTAAAATAAAGCTTTGCAGATATCCCATCTGTCTTAATTAGGGGTTCATTGCTGTAAAGAGACACTATGACTCAGGCAACATACAAAAGSAAACATTTAATTGGGGCTGGCTTACACTCTCAGAGGTTCCGTCCATTATCATCACGGCAGGACACACAGCATTGTCTAGGCAGACATGGTGCTAGCAGAAGGAGCTAAGAGTTCTACATCTTCAACTGAAGGCAGCCAAGAGAAGATGATGAAGAGCTATGAGGAAGGTCTCAAACTCACCCCTGCACATTTTGTCCAGCAAGGCCACACCTACCCCAACAAGGCCACACCTCCTATTAGTGCCACTCCTCGTGTCAAGCATATTCACACCATGACACCATCCCACCCAAAACTCATGTCACCTTCTAACTTCTTTTTTTTTTTGACACTCTTGGGGGGGGAGGTCAATAAAATGAGTCAAAACTAAGCCTCATTGTGATGTTAGTAATAATTAATGGCTGGAAAGATAGTCCTCATTGGGTGCTTTGCATACGCTTCCAAGGTGCTTCTAAAACCTAAATTTGAAATAGTATTTTTTTAAAGGTTTCAATCTCAGGTGTCACGGCAGATGAGTAAGGGGAATACATATGAGTGATAAGAGGTGTCCCTGCCACATACCAATCATACTATGTAAAGGCTTGTGCTCAGAGCCTGGGCATGTCTCTCCCTGCCTGGCAGTCTGCTCCCAGATAACTGTGCTATTTGGAGAGACTCCAGCAGAATCTTGATGAACTAATCAACCCTTTTACCTTTGGATACATAGCAACTGAGAGTTAGCTGACTTTCTGAATGCAAAGAGATGATGCTTTCTAGAGATAAAAAAAAAAAAAAAAATGTAGTCGCTCCAAAGACTGAGCAAGTCTTTCTTTTTAATCGATTGAATAAAAGGTTTAAACTTTCTGTACAATTTGAGGTGTTTAAATTATTAATATGAATTAATTATTGAACAATGACACTTAATAGCAGGGAGTGGCACAAGGAGACTTTTATCAGATGATAAGTGGGGGAGAGAGGGAAAATGCTGATTGATTAGCCAGTTGTCTGAACTCTAGGAGACCAACAAGCCTTAGAGATAGGCAAGCCTGCCTAGGGACCAGAAATAAATGTAAGCAGGTGTCAGAATGCTCCTCCTTACCCTTCTGCACACGGTGAAAGAAGAGACTCCCCAATGTGAGGTTCCCAGTGCTAATCACATGTGAACATGCAAAACTTCCAGGGTTACTCCGATATGAACAAGGTTAATGCGTTCCTCAAGATTAATTGTGGCTTCACCAAGAAATGTATTGAGGGTGAGGAAATCTGAAAGTGCGAGGAGTGGCAAAAGCTTTGTTAGAGATTTATCATAAGTGGGTGATGGATGAAAGCCTTCAGATACCAATAATGGGATTTTAAAGATTCACAGGGGCTGCACTAAGGGGGATCTCCAGTACTTTCCTTGGAGAGGGAAGAGTTGGTGGCTGGAGGGTAAGGGAGGGAACGTGTAAGCACCTCCAGCCGCTGCAGGAGCAGCCTCCACCAAAGATGACTCCTTGCTGACATTGACCGTGGATTGTGGCTCTGGTCCTACGCATTGTATCATATGGACTTTCTTTTAGACTGATCATTAAAGAAGTTACAAAGGAGACAAAATGACCTTCAGAAAGGCTGGTGGGAAGTATAGGTGAAGATTTTGCAGTTGAGGAAACCTGAGCTGGGGGGGGGGGGGTCTTACCTACACCACTCATGGTTTGTACGGTGTCGGGCAAGAACAGGAACTACATAATCATGCCAAATTACATTTGCRTTGTAAGAAAGGAGATCATGAGTTTTTAAGAATTTAAAGTTCTCTAGCAGGCTAGAAAATGGGCTAGCTCCACCCAGAATCATTCCCTGTTGATGTTAATAGTAATAATGAAAGGAGTAAGTCCGGAACCCAGGGAGGGGCTGGACAGTGAAACTAAAGCATCTAGTGCATCCTAAGCACTTTCTGTGAAGTAACTGTAAAAATATCTATGTTGCCTTTTCTCTCCCATAAATAAGTTCATCGAATAATCATCCCTACGTCATTATGAATAGCTTGTCAGTCTCACATAGACTTTGAAGTTCATCACATCATTTCTTCGTGTAGAACATGTCCTAATTACACGTTGCTTATCTTACTTCAGGAACTCAGTGTGATTTCAGATAAACGCCAGGGAGCAACTTGCAATTAGTCGTATTAACGGGGATTTCTATGTCTTTCAGGGGAGATTTCCATGGATGCCTCATATGTACGTAGATTCTTGTTATCCTTTGGCTACAGTGGGCAATAGGCCTTAGTTAGGACTGTAACTCTGCAGAGTAACTATGCAGGTTAAGTGTGTTTCGGGAGTTAGGAAGTGCTTCCTGTACTTACTGAACCTGTGACAAACCATCTACTACTTCTCACAGAAAACAGAATCAAAACTTACAATTTTGTTCCACATGACAAAAGTAAAAGATTGTGTTCCTTTTTTTGTGTGTTTTATTTTGCTTTGTTTAATTACATTTTATGCAGTCTCAGCAAAACACCTGACCAATGCAACATGGGAGAGAAAGGGTTTACTATGGCTCACAGTTCTAAGAAAGTAGAGTCCATCATAGTGATAAAGGCACAGCAGCAGGAGCCTGAAGGGTAGATATGTCACCTTTTCTACACAACCAGACAAATGCTTTACCCTGGTCTAAAAAATTGGATTGATTGGAGAACTGTCATATGGCCCCTAACTCAACCAATTACAACCTTCCTTGAGAATCGTTTTTCTACAACTTCTAAAAAAATACATCCTGTCCTTCTGCAATCTCTACCTTTAAGGACAACAGCAACAGAAGTTATTGGGAAAGCTTGAAAATTCTGGAAATAATTTGAGATTTATCTTTTTAAGTAGTAGAAGGAAAATTTGAAAGACAAATCAAAGGGTGGACTTCATTAAGTCTCCTGACTCTAGATCTAGAAAAGATTAAGATCCTTGAGGATTTAAAGTATGACATTTTGTGTTGTGTAAGCCAATTTATGTTGAATGTTGCATAAGCTAATCTGAGTCTGGCTTTCTGTCCCAGGTACATGAATAGGTCCTGATTACTTCAGCAATTACCACTGGCTGGGCATTGACTCTGCCAGGCTCAGTGACAGCTAAAGCTTTGCGCTAACACAAGCATTATCTCATTTAATCCTCATTATTTTTTTTCAAATCTGGAAATAATGAGTATGAAGCTTCCACAGCCTGGCTAGAACCAGAGCTGGCACAGACCACTGTGATTAAATTCTGAAGAGCATCATCTCTCATCCACCACCGCTCCTCGGCGGGCTGCTGGGAGCACCTGCTGCTCTGTGGCTCAGCACACTCTGCCGGGCTCCAGGCTACTGGCACACCACTGGCTCCAAAGTCAACATAATCAAAAGGATTATGGGCCTCTTGGGGCCGAGGTAGTCTCTGAAAATTGCTTCACAGAGGAAAATCAGAAAGACAACACTCTCAAGGTCCCGAGAAGCCACAGCCACGATATCCCAATTAAAGAATGTTCTCTATTGTCGGTGTTATCTTAAGCATACCTTATATTCATTGGATATGGATTTGGAGCTATGGTAGGGGAAGATAGAAAACATCTTCTGTGTCTGAAGACATCGATTACTAGAGTACTAGGTTATGGAGCAATCAAGCTGGCAGTAACCAGCTTCTTCCTTACTGGGTAGTCTTCATGGTGCTAGAAGTTGCCAGCAAGCTACCAGAGAAGAAAAGTGATCATGAGTCTTACCCAGCCAAGAACCTGTGTGCTACAGTAACAACTAGCCTGGCACGATCTACTCACTGAAGCTACAGTAGCACAAATGTCACTGGAAGAATCAACCACTTTCTGATTCCATTTAAGGTCCATGCCACAGATACCTGCCTGGAATCATGATTGGTAACAAATGCCTATAGATAGAAGGGGGAGAGGAGGAATGCTACTGTTACTCTGCTACTATATGTTTATATGTTTAATATATAAATATACATGTTATATTTAACATATATTATACTTACTATATATGTTTAATATATACATATGTTAAGCATATTAAATATGCATAATAAATATAACATGTTTTAGTATATGTTTAATATAACATTATGTGTTTAATGCAACATGTGTTAATATAACATAATAATATGTAACATAACAATATAGTAAACATATAACATATATTAAACATGTTTACTATAACACATGTATGTTAATGTGTATGATTAATATAACATGCATACAACATGTATGTATATGTTTAATATGTGTTACACTAGCATGTAATGTGTATGTTAATGTGACATATAACATATTATAATGTGTGCATATATAATCACCATATAACATATATATTATATTAAACTCATATTAAACAGTCTCTAACTGACTTGTTTCTATAGATTAATGCATCTTCCAAAATTTTTTAAGTATTTTTTAATTGGATATTTTATTTATTTACATTTCAAATGTTATCTCCTTTCCCAGTTTCCCCTCCAGAAACCCTCTATCCCATCCCCCCTCGCCCTTCTTCTATGAGAATGTTCCCCCACCCATCCACTCACCCACCCCCTCTTACCTGCCTGCCCTGGCATTCCCCTACACTGAGGCATGGAGCCTTCACAGGACCAAGGGCCTCTTCTCCCACTGATGCCTGACAACGCCATCCTCTGCTACATATGTGGCTGGAGCCATGGGTTGCATCCTGTGTTCTCTTTAGTTGGTGGTTTCGCCCCTGGGAACTCTGGAGGGGGCTCTGGTTGGCTGATATTGTTGTTCTTCCTATAGGGTTGCAATCCCCTTCAGCTCCTTCAGTCCTTTCTCTTACTCCTCCATTGGAGACCACATGCTCAGTCCAAAGGTTGGCTGCGAGCATCCACCTCTGCATTTGTCAGGCTCTGGCAGAGCCTCTTAGGAGACAGCTAGCTATATCAGGCTCCTGTCAGCAAGCACTTCTTGGCATCTTCCAAATTTTATCAGAGAAGATTCTCTTTGCATCAATGATAACACAGACCCACAAATGGCCAAGTTCAGAGATCGAAACCGTAGAGTGTTCTGTCCTAAATGGGGCATCTATATCATTCCCCCTTTTTGCCATCCCAGTAAAGCAGGGCAGAAAGATCAGGCTGGGGGTGGGGGATGACTACAATGAAACAATGTTTCCAGAGACAAGTAAGTTGTGCATATGAACCAAGGGCTGTTGTGATCACGTGCACAAGACCTGCTCAAGCACAAGCCAGACAAAATCCTACCGTGGAACATGGAGGTAGCTGGTTACAACGTTTCACCCGCAAACTGAGGAGTTGAGTGTCATTGAGCGCTATTGGCAGAGAATGAGTTAGTTTTCTTTAAGGGTGTGGCCCATGCCTACTACGCTCCAGTGAAGGACTACATTCTCCATGGTGTATAGGCAGCGCTAGATGGGTAAGAAAAACAAAATTATACAAGAAACGTGAAAGGAAAAGGAAAGCATCTTCAAAAAATCCTTTCAGAAGAGCAAGTCCTCCAAACTATTTCTGTCACTTCTAATAGACTACATGATATAATTCAGAGTAAATGCATATGTATATACATACATTTATTACATGCTATATGCTATATAGACACATACTATACATAAATCTACCTATGGCGCTGTATATATAATTCAAATTATATGGCCATTTGCATATTTAAATATCAGTGCATATAAAATACATGCCCTACATGGGGCTTTGAATTAACCAAATAAAGAACGAACTGGAAACTGGTGCATTTGAAGGTGAAAGCTGATCTGTATCCCGGATAATTTCCATCGCCCTGTCTGTACTCATGCTTGCTGTGCAGCCCTGGTTCTTGAGGTAATTATCCTGCCTAAGCCTCCCCAGTACTAGGATTTCTTGACTGAACCAACAACCAATATTAAGCTCCTTTAGGTCTAGTTTGGCTGTCAGTTTATTTTTCTCTTTGTTTTGGGGGTGAGGGCTGTTCATGTAAGATGCTGGGATGTTTGGTTTGGTTTTATTTACCTTAGATACTTCTGGGTTGATATTGTTATTGTTTGGAAGATAACTGATCAGAACCATTTGCGTTTTGCTTCTTGGTTTTATGCCGGGCTGGCTTTGAACACACGATCCCTCTCATTAGCCTCCCAGTTACAATCATGACAAGTGTGTTCTTGAGTCACTTTCAATTCAGCTGTTACTTTAACAACATGAAACTTTGGATGACTACATACATTGTCATGATGACAAGACTTTCGTCACTAAAATTAGTGTATGCAGACATCATTTAAAAACATGGAGATGTTTTTAGAATATGTTAAATAGGAAAAGAAGAAAAAAAAATGTATAGTGTATATTCTTTTATGTATGAATTAATACTTTTATTGAATATATACCAGATGCTGGATCTATGCTCTGTATGTGCAGATTTTGTTAGAACCTCACGATTCTATGAGGTAGTGTTGTCTTTCCTATATTTCAGATATATAAGATATGGACCTTCCTCCAAAACACATAGCTAATAATTCCAGAGCCAGGACTTGACCTTGGGAGCCCAATTTTAGGGGAAGAACATACTCAGAGGAATCTATCTTGAAGAACAGCACCCAAAAAATTGGAAGTTATGCCTGGGTATGGTGAGATTGCATAATATATGCTCCCTTTATTTTTTCAAAACAATTAGAATAAATATTAATTAACAACAGTCAGAAATGATTATCTGTTAAAGTTAAAATAGAGTATTTAATAAGCTTCCAAAACTAGGTTTGATAGCCAATAAAATCAGGCAGTGCTCAACAATTCCTGAACATATGAATTGTACAAAGTGTTAGTCTTCTGCACCAGGAGATAAGACCTTTTTAAAACCACCAGCCATGAAATCTGGCAGCTCAGATATAGTATCTCCCACCCAGCCTGCTTGAAGATCTATAGTCCTGTTGTACCAACTCACACCAAGTAGATTCCCCGGAAGGAAATTAAATTCATAAAGATTCATCCCTTGTTTCATAGCATTGAGGAAAAAAGAATTACTAAGCTATGTTCAGAAATCAAATCAGCTTCATTCAGTGAATTAGTGCACACCCATAAAAGAGCCAGGGAAGCCTACTAGTTGTGGGCTATAAAAGACCCCCAAGCTTTCTTTTCTCCAGTTAAGAAAGAACCAAAAACAGGAGCAAAACAAGGAGACTAAATTCATGTTCACAAATCTGTTTAATATACATTCAATATTTGCCAAACCTCAACCAATTACTCTTTTATGTGCTGGGGTGTGTGTGTGTGTGTGTGTGTGTGTGTGTGTGTGTGTGTGTGTGTCTGCAGCATGATTTTAGAAAGAAAACCAAGGGAAATTTTTAATCTCAATAAATTCATTGGGAACAGGACTTTTTGATTTTTAGGAGATAATTACTGTTTTATTCTGAGAGTGTTAGTTGCCATCTTCCATTCTAAAGAAGAATATATGAATGAAGAAATAAGAAAATGAATAAAAGTAAACTTCCTGCACAATGGCAATGACATGTAGACATTTTCCAAGCCATGAGACAATTTAAACATTCTAATTGTGAAAGAAGGGTTAACATTAAAGTTTTTATTATATACAATAACCTCTTTCTTATTTTAAAGAAATGTTTCTT
>BDUI01012335.1:6430-25062 GCA_002335545.1 Apodemus speciosus
AGGAATACTACCTATATGACTTTAAATGACTGTAAGTATAGAGAAAAACTGAGAAGTTCAACTTTTTGGTAATCTTTGTGAGCATTTATGTGAACATTCTCTCAAATGCTCAAGTCCTTATACATCCCTCAAAAAAATTAGAAAGTGTAAAAATATGCTTAGATAAATGTTTGTTATATGAAATGATCAYGTACATGTCAGCATGACATGGAAAGAGAACATAGAATGGAGCTCTCTGCTGCCTGGAGTGATGGGGAGAAGACAGTTGTTTAATAAATATAGTTTATGATTTATAAGATAAGATAGTCCAGGAGCTCTGTCAGACAAAAGGATGGTCATGTTTCACACTTTGAAACATGCTCCAGAGCTTTCAATAACTGTATCCTTGAATATTATTGAGATATAGCTCAATAACTCAGTGGTAGAATACTTGCTCAATATGCACAAATCCCTGTGTTCAATCCATATCATTTCAACAAGACAAAAATATTCTATTTGTATATTTAATTTTATGTGTATGCATTAAACAAACATCATGAATTGAAGACATATATCATGATTGTCCATTCTAGACAGATTCTCTTTCGGGGCTTTTGAGCTCCTGGATTTTATAGGTACCTCTTTTTAGAGGAAGGATTTATTGAATATATTCATAGACACAAATGTCAGCAATTTTAGTTTACTTCATATTGAATATTATAAAATATATCGTCCAAAGGATGTTAAGTTCACTTATGCTGTTAGGGATACTCTAGCTCACTTTAAAAGTCACTAAAGACTCAACTGGCTAAAATGCAGAGAATAAGTGGAAAAGGACTATAAAATCTGCAGGCTTAAATGTGATATCTATATTACATGGGAGAAAAGGAAATTATAAGAGTCTGAGCACAGGATAGGGTGCTATGAAATAGTGTCTTCTAAACAGTACAGGACCCCTGCAGTTATAAACTCATGTAGTTGTGGATGCAAGTACAAGATGAAGCCAGCCAACATTCCATATAGATGGGAGTCAGGCTCACAAGGCCTCACTCCTAACAGAAGTACAAGTGATAGCTCATACCTGCTGCAGAGGAAGTCACATTTTTTCAAGGATGTGGTCCCTTGTTGATTGCCCATGCCTCAGTGTTTGACTGTATACCCCATATACTGGCAGAACTAAATAGTTTCAGAGGATGATTGAAAAGGAAAAGCAGAGGTAAAAGAAAGAAGAAAAGGAGGCAGAGGATGAGACAAAGAATAAGGAGGAGGAGAAAGAGGAGAAGAAGAAGAAGAGGAAGAAGGAAAAAGAGAAAGGAGGAAAAACAATAATGATGAAGTTCAGAGAAGGGTGTGAGGATGTCCAGTAGGAGTTGGATAGGGGACAATTGGAGGTGGTCTGTATGGAGTGTTCAAATAATATTTTAAAAGCATCAAACTGACTTAGGGACTTGCCTTGGTCCTTAGGCAGAGTAGAGCTACACATTGAACTTATGACTTTTAAGTTCACATGATGGTTGCTGTCACAGTCTATTGGATGACAACTTGTCTTTTCATCTTGGGAAAATGCCTGCCTCTCATCATCATCTGYAATGCAAGGCATACTAACATGAAAATCACTTTACAATATATTAATGGATATTTAAATACCATTTTAAGGTTCAAATAATTTCTCTCACATCTAGAAGGTTAGTAATGAAAGTCTAAGTGCCCATAAGGGCTTAGTGAGGCCTCCAACATCCTGACTGAGTACCATTCGGTTTGGATATGTACTCTCCTGTAGTCAGCTAATCAATAGCTAGTGATTAAAATAACTGATTAAATGATAAACATGCTGAGATTTTCAATCTTTTTATTGACTTTCCTAGATCATTATGCAGCCTAGACATAGTGTAGGAATACTTAAAATGCTCACAAATATTCTAACAAAATATGGATTTGATCATGTATCTATATTTGGCTAAGAGAATATTATAAGGATTGAAGTACAAGTTATGAAAATGTTTCAGAATGTTTACAGAGTCAGTAAGACCTGGTTTGAGTCCCTGTAAATTTTGCTCATTTACTAACTGTTTTGAGGAAGATGACTGGACTTTTCGGAGCATCAGTGTTTTCATCCATAAGATACAGACAGCTATTTCGTGGATGGAAGATATTTGTTGTGAGACAAATTAGTCAATTGAAGTAAAGAGATTAGATGATAAGCTATCCTATTTTTAAATCTCAGGAAGAACATTAATTTCTTCTAGGTTCTTGTCTGTCTCTGGGTGAAATTCCCTTATTAATTTATTTGGTCATAAAAAGGTTAAAGAAACTGTTCGGTTCATTGCGCTGGTATCAGATTTCATGGGAGAAGAAAAAAAGGCGTTCTATATCTGAATCATTGAGTAACTGTTAGGTACTACAGGGCACTTCTGATATCTGCTTCATCTCTTCTTGACCAACCCTCTCCAGCTGTGGCTGGATAGCTTGTTCCACTCTGTAGAAAGCATCTCTCCTTAACATGTCTATACTTGCTTTATACTTTCTATAACAGGACCTGTTCTGTGGCTGAGTTGAGAATTTTATAGCAATCCTGTTAAGACTGATTACATAAACATGTAGGAAGTCCTAGTCCAGGAAAATATAAAATTTGGTGGACACATTCCTTCTTCTGTCTTAGGTGGACATTCTAGAAGCATTTTCTATAGTTCTTCAGGAGGACTTCATAGACTGAGCCTCAGATGCTGACTTAGGGTTTTATTGTTGTAAAGAGACATCATGACTAAGGTAACATTATAAAAGAAAATATTTAATTGGGGTTTGCTTACAGTTTCAGATGTTCAGTCCATTGTATTCATGTTAGGAAGCATGGGAGAAGGACTGGCAGCCTGCAGACATGAGACTGGAGAGGAGCTGAGAGTTCTACATCTTGGTCTCAAGGCAGCAAGAAGGAGACTGGAATTCCACAGTGGGCAGAGCTTAAGCAGAGACCTCACTGCCTACCCTTCAATAACACACTTCCTCCAACAAGGCCACACCTATTCCAACAAGGCCACACCTCCTAATAGTGCCACTCCTTTGGGCCTAGCAAAGGAAATGAGTTTTGTGTTTATTTGTCATAGACCCGCAGTGAAGACAATATACATAACTTAAGACACTTTCAGGCAGTTCTATCACAAAGAACTTATTCTAATTTTATACTTGAAAAATACTTTTCTTCAAACATTGAATATGTTACTGTGTGCTTCTTTCTGTTCTCTACCTTCCACACAGACTATATAAACTCCAGTTAAAGTTTTCAATAAACATCAGAAAGTCATATATTAATAATAACATTCATTGATTCACTGCCATGATCCAGGTTTGTATTAAATGGATTTGAAGGCATTTGCTTCTTTAATTCTGAAATAAAGCAAGATTGAAGGAGCTAGACAACCTGCTTACATCTTCACAGTGAATAAATGACATAGATGTAAGACTTGAATCCAAATTTATATCCAATATCTAATCTCTTAGGCCATATCATGGTTTTCAGAATATGAGAAAACCTGGCAATTTTCTTTCCTAGAATAGCAAAAATTATCTCAGTATATGGAGGCCAAAGAATGAATAGTAAAAAGCCCATAGTATTCTTAGGGATATTTTATCTACTATGCTTATAAAATATTTTAGATGGTTTTGGTAGAAATGATCAAATTTATAAGTTTAAAAATATTTAAAATGTGTTAGGACTGTCATGGTGTACTTAGTCTTAATTATGTCAGAGAAGTTTTAAAATTAGATTTTTATAGATAAGAGAACATTGGATCTAGTCCCAAAATGAAACTACATATATATGGCTATGTGGATTTTAAATCATTTATGTTCACTGTGTCCATATTTATAATGTCTGAAATTGTTACTAAGATTGCAGCTAATTTAGATGAAAACAAATTATAAGAATGAAAAAAAAAGCCCAATGTTTACTCTATAATTTAAGAAGACATATATAAATAGTAATAGACAAAGCCTTTGGAAAGATTTAAAAGATACATTTTTAGTTGAACATAAAACCGCTATTTTGAGCATCGTGCTATAGATGACAGCATATTTTAGGCAGTGATTACTATGTAAAACTTATAATAAAGAAAAAAGGATGTGAATTCTAAGCTGACAATCATTATAGGTTTTAAAGTTTTACTTTACATATCAACATGACAAATAATAATAACAATTGTACATATTTATAGGGCATAATGAGATGTTTTGATAAACCTATAGCCTGTCTGGTAATCAAGTTAAACTAATTAGTATACCTATTCCCTCAATATTTCTTTGTGGTGCTCACATTTGAAATCTGTTCTTTGTAGCCCTTTAAAACAATACAATGAATACTTTATCATGCTGTGCTAAAGAACACTGAGAATTTTACCTTAATTTCTGTAGTTATACCTAGAACATGGTACTCATTAGCTCATACCTGGCTTTGGTTTCTGATAGGTTATACCATTATTCTGAGTTGATGTATCAACTGGTTCACAGGAGCTGTCTCAGTTAGGTTTTTACTGCTGCGAACAGACACCTTTACCAAGCCAATTCTTATAAGGACGACATTTAATTGGGGCTGGTTTACAGGTTCAGAGGTTTAGTCCATTGTCATCAAGGTGGGAACATGGCATCCAGACAGGCATGGTGTAGCAGGAGCTGAGAGTTTCTATATCTTCATTTGAAAGCTGGTAGAAGAAAACTGGCATCCAGGCAACTAGGACTAGGGTCTTAAAGCCCACGCCCACAGGGACACACCTACTCCAGCAAGGCCACACCGCCTAATAGTGCCACTCCTTGGGCCAAGCATATACAACCAATCCTAGAAGCCTATGGCTAGTTCCAGATAATCATCATGTTAAGCCATTAGATTGGATCTGAAACCAAATAAAGAACAAAATGCATTGTTCTGACTTTTAGCTTGACTTTGCGAAGTAGAAATGAGAAGAGCTAACACCAAAATGGAATTTAATGTAATATTCAAGCAGAGAATTTGACAATAATTCAAATAACAGAATAAAAGGGAAATTAGAGGGCAGCAGGATTCAGTTAGATTGCAATAAAAACAGAAGAGCTAAATTTTTTTACTTGGAAAAAAATTATAGGAAGTAAATCAGGTTGAAGAGATAGTGTAAAAATCTTTGAATAAAAATGTTTTTAATAATAAATTTTTCTTACACAAATAATCTAAGAAATGAGTTGAGTACAGTGATACATGTCTGCCACCTGGTTAATCAGAGGAGATATGGCAACCAACAGATTAGGAAAAGATTTTTACCAACCCTACATATGACAGAGGGCTAATATCCAAGATATACAAAAAAATCAAGAAGGTAGACTCCAGAGAACCAAGTAACCCTATTAAAAATGGGGTGCAGAGCTAAACAAAGAAATTTCACCTGGGGAATATTGAATCGCTGAGAGCACCTAAAGAAATGTTCAATATCCTTAGTTATCAGGGAAATGCAAATCAAATCAACCCTGAAGTTTCACCTCACACCAGTCAGAATGGCTAAGATCAAAATCTCAGGAGACAGCAGATGCTGGTGAGGATGCGGAGAAAGAGGAACACTCCTCTATTGCTGGTGGGACTGCAAGCTAGTACAACCACTCTGGAAATCAGTCTGGTAGTTCCTCAGAAAACTGGGCATGATACTACTCTAGGACCCTGCTATACCACTCCTGGGCATATACCCAGAGGATTCCCCAGAATGTAATAAGGACACATGCTCCAATATATTCATAGCAGCCCTATTTAATATAGCTAGAAGCTCTAATGAATGCAGATGTCCCTCAATGGAGGAATGGATAAAGAAAATGTGGTATATTTATACTATGGAATACTACTCAGCTATAAAAAATAATGAATTCATGAAATTCTTAGGCAAATGGGTGGAACTGGAAAATATCATCCTAAGTGAGGTAACCCAATCACAAAAGAACACACATGGTATGCATTNTCACTGATATTTGGATATTAGCCCAGAAGCTCAGAATACCCAAACACAATTCTCATATCAACTGATGTCTAAGAAGATGTAAGGAGAGGTCCCTGGTCCTGGAAATGGTCAATGAAGCAGTATGGGGGAATACCAGGACAAGGAAGTGAGAAGGGTTTGATTGGGGAAAAGGGGGAAGGAAGAGGGCTTATGGGACTTTTGGGGAGGGGAAACCAGGAAAGGGAAACTCATTTGAAATGTAAATAAAGAATATGTCTAATAAAAAATGTTAGAAGCTAAACCCATATACTCTCATTAATATGACCACCTAAGCATGAGTTGGACAAAGTCAAAAATAGAAAAAAATAAGGGGTTTAATAATCTTATTTTTATATAGGTTCTAGAGATTAAAACATATATAAGAAGTCAAAAGGAAGAATTAATTAAAAGCAACAACATCCAAACATTACTAATCACTCTGATGGTTAAATGCCTAAATGATCTAAAATCATTTCTCCATCTTGCCCCATGTTTATGCTGCACCCCACCCACGCCCGCACAAAGAGAGAGAGAGAAAGAGAGAGAAAGAGAAAGAGAGAGAGAGAGAGAGAGAGAGAGAGAGAGACAGAGACAGAGACAGAGACAGAATTGTTTAATTGTAGAATTGTATCTTTCCTTCATAAAAATCACTCATGAAATTTACATGGAGTATTTCTGTTTAGTAGAATCATTCACTAAAACATTTGTATAATTTGAAATTTGTATTTAATAAAATACACCCCAATAGTATAAAATTAATAACTATCATAAAATTATTGATGATATAGTCTATAATGTACCTGCTACATATGTCATACTTTCAAGACATATCAAATGCCCAGCTACTGCATGTAGCTTCAGAAAAATATATAGAGTAACATTTAATATTTTCAAGGCTTATTCTGAATTAATTATGGATAGATACAAAGTTTCAATAAAGCACTAAGTAAGGCACTAGGAATTCTTCATCCTTCCTTCACTAATGTTGATACATTTTATAACCGTATTACAATTTTTAAACTAAATAAAATGGTTCCCTTTTAAACCAGAAAATTTCCTTTCATTTTATCCAGCTTTTTCTGAGATCATCAGTTGATAAATTCTTCATTCTCTCACTAGAAGAGTGAATTATAAGGCAGAGAAAAGGTCTACAGTGTTCATCCCAACATCATCTTCTCCCAGAAGCACAAGCACAAGTTACTTTCTACTTAGGAATTGCCTCCCTTCTGCATGTGCCAGTCTGTCTTATTTTAGATGACTATGGTTTTACTGCAAAGACCAGAAGACTCTGAGATGTAGAGACACACAATATTTTCTGTATTTTCTGCATACACACAGGCTATACAGAGAGGATGATGAACATATACCAAGCTAGCTTTGACATGACCCAACTGTTACGTGAAAAATACTCATTACTCATATTTTCAAGCTATTCAGCTATTGAATGCCTAAAAGGGAAATGACATAGCCTTTGAATAATTTTGACAGATGGCCTTTCTTGAGTCAGAAGAAATGTACTTTGATTTACAATTTGATTTAGCCAGTAGGGAATAGTCTAGCTGTCTAGTGATACAAGACTTTCCCCCCTAATTTGATTTTAATTGGAATTAAGCCATTAATTGTGTTTTATTTGGTATATAGTTTTTTTCCCTGAACTTAACATGGCCATACTTCAAAAAGAGAAGAGCAGAGATGGGAAGACCTTCCAGGCAAACAGCCTATATAATTAGTCAGCTAATAAGGAATGAATACAAGCCATTGTAACTTGCAACTTCTGTAGTGAGATATGCTAAGGGTAACAAATAGTTTGAAAACCTATTACCTCAGCCGGKTAATTAGCTTCTTCTAGATTTAGCAAAGAACTTGACATGGAAGAGAAGGAAAACCTATGTTCAATGAATAAATAAATGTATAGTGTTTTCATTTATGTAATTCTTTTTTGTTAGTATTAGCAATCAGTCTCAGGGCCTGACACATGGTATTCTAGGGCTCTACTGCTGATTTATACCCTAATCTTGTCTCCATAAATGAGAAGATATGAACACAAAGTGTCTGACACAGAAGAATACTGATCATCCTGTATGAATCATGGCCACATTAATGCACGGAACAATGTTTTGGTCAAGTCCAGGTGGGTATAACTTATTTATCAAAACAATAAAGTCTTTTTTCATCATTGTTAATGTCTGTTTCTTCTTTTTTTAAGAGAATACATTTCACTTGATCCTATGACCTTGCTACTTTCATAAATAAGTCAATGATTATCACATTCCCTTGCATTGTGTTGAGAAATATGACAAGGATAGAAACTGGAGGGTTTGCCTAAGGAGATGCAGTCATCTCATATAGCGAAAGAGGTGCTTGCCAGGAATTACGGCTAATGAGGCTTAGTGCCAGGCTCTGCTATATAAACTGTAGCCCGTCATTCCCTTGCTTGCTTTTTAATTTACCTTTGTGGAAACTGCAGACTGACGAGAGACTTCTAATCACCATCTAGAGCTAATGTTCCATATCTAAGAGCTTCCAAGGAGAAGGCTGATAGATGATCTATGGATTAGAAGGAGTGAAACTACAAAACTTAGAGTTAAAAATGAAATTTTCTTCATAACTGTCCTTTAGAAAGTCTAAAGAAAAGCGTGAGAGCTCTTCGCAGGAAAATCTAAAGTATGAGCATGCATAACTTCTGGCCATTTGCTTAGAATTGTGGCATAAAACCAATATCACAAAAGTGAGGCAGGTCTGCAAGGCTGATTCTGGATGTTTTGAGTTGTCTTTCTTTTCAACCTCTCTTTGGTTCTATCTCACTTACTTACAGTCATTGAAGATTACATTCCACTTTGGTATAAAAAATTCCTCAATATTACTAAATTGCTAAGTATGGCTTAGGCAGGAATTCAAGGAATTGATCATTATTTCATTCTAATAAGAACTGCTAACAGATTTTGAATACTTACCTGATGCCAATCGATATTTGTGCATTTGAATTGCATATATTAATGCTCATACTTCTACCTCTTCATAATTTTTTGTCAGGTAGAGTTTATCAGGTTTTACACATGAATTCTGGTAAATTGAAAGCACAAATAACCAAGCCATTTCCCAATATTACAAATTTAGTAATTAGCATGGCCGCATGACCCGAGTTTTCCTGTCGCTGATGTTAACTTTTGTGTTTTGAAGGAGAAATGTCTTCCATAGGCATTTGAACATTTGGTCTCCAGTTGGTAGAGGTGTTTGGGAAGAAAGTACAGCCTTGCTGGAAGAAAGATATCACATGGGGAGGGCTATAGTTTATATCCTTGTCCACTTATAGTTCTTCTCTGTGCTTTGTTGTTTCTGTTGAAGGTATGATCTCCAAGCTCATTCCATCATGATTGCTGAGTGCTGTTATGTGTCTCTTGCTATTTTGGACTCTTCCTCTGGAATCATAAATATGAATAACTCTACCTTCTATAACTTGGTCTTGAAATCAATCTGTGAAAAAATGTGGCAACATATACTAAAAGAATTTAAAATTCCTATTCTGATACTAAACAGGGAGAGGGCATGATAGGCTGAACATCCTATAGGATCCACCCATAGGATCATGGATTTGAATACTTGGTCTGTATTTGATGGAACTGTTTGAGAAAGGTTAAAAGGTTGGGTTTTGTTGAAGGTGATATGCACTTTGGACAGACTTTGAGGTTTAAAAGTCCCATATGTTCCCAGTTAGTTTCTTTCTACATCATGATTTGTGACTCAAGACAAAAACTCTCAGCTATTGTTTCAGCCCCATGCCTCCATGCCTGCTGCCATGCTCTCCATCCAACATGATGGTTATGAAAATAATCTTCTGGAACTATAAGCATCCAGTTAGTTTATTCTTCTATAAGTTGTTGTGGTCATCGTGTCTTATCAAAGCAATAGAGAAGTAACTAAGACAGAGTATATAAGGAAACAATAAGATCACACAAGAAAATCATTATGGATAAAAACTTTAGGCAATAAAAAACTAGAAATGTTAATAATTTTTAATATGACCAATTGTTTTTTGATAAATACATATATATGCGTGTGTGTTGTGTACATATATATTGTGCATATATATATATATATATATATATATATATATATATATATACACAAAAAAGAAAGCCCTTCTCATAGAAAGCATTGGAAGAGCTACATAGTCATAAAAAGTGAACTTTGCAATGAGAGATGGGTCATAAACTAGAAGTGAAAATTTGCTCTATAAGGATTTTTATGAGATAAGTAGAGATTAGGAGCTTGAGACAGGCGAAGGTTTCTCTAAGTAAATGCCTACAAAACGAACCATAGGAGAGAATAATATATACATTAGGCTTCATGAGGATTTGAACCTTTTTTTTTCATCAAACAATTTTAATAAAGTTTAAAATGAAATCAGAGACTAGGCAGAATTGTTTGTAAATACATCTAACAAAGACTTAGTATCTCCAATATCTAAAGAACAACAAATCGGTAATATTATCCCACCATAGCAAGTATTGGATGGTGTGCAGATATGTAGAAATCATGACTATTAGGGAAACAGGATAAGCATAATGAACTACTGCTCCAGCTCTCTGGACAGCTAAAACCAAAGGGCCAAGTGTCAATGACAATGTGAAGCAATGGGTATTTTTTTGTACGATGTTATTGAGACTAAGAAATGATTTCACTGCTTAGAATGCCGTTTGACAGTTTTCAGAAAATGGAAACCAACCCAATATGATAAAATTCAATTTATATTCTGTATCCAAGAAAAATAAATGCATATGGTTATAGCCTTTATCTGAAAGGTATAGAAAATGCATTATTATAATATCCCTGAATAAAAGCAATCCAAATGCCCATCACCAGTGTTATACTTTAAAATTGTGGGACATTTGTTAGATGGAACACTGATCAACAATGTGAAAATGATTCATAAAACAATATGGGCATATTTCAAAACTACTGTGTTGAAGTAAGAAAATTAGGTATTTCATATTCAATAAAAATAGTTTATATTTAAGTGAAAATATGAAAACATTTCAAACTAATCTATGGTGACAAAAATAAGAATAAATCTTGGATAAAAATTCCTTAGGTGAGAAAAAAATTACTTTGTGATGAAGATATTCTACACCTTTTGAGGGATAGCCTGGGTAAATAAACTGACTCTTTGTTTCCTCTTCTTAATTATGCTCTTATTTAGTTTAGCTAGCAATTTTCTTAAAAGAAAATTTTAAATAAAGAAGAGTTAAACATTGTGGTGGTGACTTATTTTAACATATTTAATAGTATTACATTATTCCCCCTACATATAATTATTATTTGTCTCTTAAAATAAACTTGAATGAAAAATGTTATGTCCGATTATAAATATTTGACCATATCTGAAATACCTATAATATACTATTAACACCTCAAGAAGAAGAATCACAATGTTCTGTCCTTTAGTTTGTTTGTTTAAATTTATTTATTTTTTTCACCCCATATTTTATCCCCCCGCCCCTTCCACCCTCTGACTGTTCCACATTCCATACCTCCTCCCCATGCCTCTGTCTCCACATGTATGTTCCCRCCCACCACCACACACGTGACCTCTAAACTCCCTGGAGCCTCCAGTCTCTTGAGGGTTAAGTGCATCATCTCTGAACACAGACCGGGCAGTCCTCTACTRTATGTGTGTTGGGGGTCTCATGTCAGCTGGTGTGTGCTGCCTGTTTGTTGGTCCAGTGTTTGAGGGATTGCATAGGTCCAGATTGAGACTGCTAGTCCTCCTACAGGATTACCCTACTCCTCAATTTCCTTTAGCCTTACCTAGTTCAACAACAGGGGTCAGCTACTTTTGTCCATTGGTTGGGTGCAAATATCTGCAGCTGACTTTTTMAGCTGCTTATTGGGTCTTCCAGAGCGTGGTCATGCTAGCYCCCTTTTTGTGAGTGCTCAATAGCCTCAGTAATAGTGTCAGGCCTTGGGACCTCCCCTTGAGCTGGATCCCACTTTGGGCCTGTTGTTGGACCTTCTTTTCCTCAGGCACCTCTCAATTTCCATCCCTGTAATTCTTTCAGACAGAAACAATTATGGGTCAATGTTGTGACTGTGGGATGGTCCTCCTCTCCTTCATTTGATRCCCCRTCWTCCTGTTGGAGGTGGGCTCTTTAAGTTCCCTCTTCCTACTGTCCTTTGATGCCATTCAAATTCATATAGAAAATGTGCATTTAAGTATACACATGAACACATGTGTGCTCATATGTTTACTCATAGAAAAAGAAACATGCAGAAATACTGGAGTGGTGGTACAAAGTTATAACCTTATCATTTGGAAGAAATAGAAGGATTGCTGCCATTAAGAGACCATCTTGTTCATAGAAACTTCCAGGCTAGCTTGTTCTTTACATTGAAAGTCTGTTTAAAAACAAACCAAAATAAAACAAAACAACAACAGAAGCAAAACAGAAGCCAGTAGAAAAGATAGGAATAACATAACCCGAGCTGACTCATGATTAACTGAACAAATCTTTTCTCTCTCTTTTTTTCCTTTGAAATAGGGAGTCATTGCTTGTCTTGAACTTTCTATTCTCCTGCACCAGCCTTCCATGGGCTTGGATTAAAGCTATGTGCTAGCTTTAGACACAGCTCTAGGCACATCTTTTTGCTCTCTGACAACAGTCTAAATATAAATCTTTTAAATCTCCTATCACAATATGTATTTTATTTTCCTTATTGATTGATTGATTGACTGACTGATAAATTGATTTGGTCTGTTTTCTCACTGCACTCCAAGTTCTTTGAAAGCAAGAACCTTATCTGTCTTGCGATGTTGTTTCACAATGAACCATGTAGCTCATTTCTGCTGCAAGTTGTGGAAAGGATGTGCACATGGAATGTCATGGATATGTCACAGTGGACTTTAAAAGATAACCACCAGTGCAAAACTATTGATCTTGTTCTCTCTTCTTTGACTTCTCTATCTTGTTCTTTATATCTCCCGATCATCGCGCTTACTGAAATGTTCTTGCCTAGATACCTTGATGCTTAAGTCATACCTTGGGTTCTTATTTATGTTCATTTTCAACATGTCATGCGAATACCAAAATTACACAGCTCCTACTTGTCAACCAGGCATGAGGTTAAAAGTATCTTGGGATAATAATAGAGCATAGTATGTTTGCAGGTGGCCCAGGAAAGTCTAACAGAAATGAAAACTTCAAAGTACCAAACATTTTAGTGTCATTGTCCTGAATAACAAAGTGAAGTTTTACCTGAATATTTTTTTAATTTAAACAAGAGAGCCCAATGACATTCTGACTCCAATTTTCTGTCTTCCATTTCTGTCTATATCATAATGGTAGAGCTAGACTCTACTAACAAATATGAATTTTCCAAGCCACATCATAATAAAGAGCTCTGATTGTCCCATTTGGCTTTTATGTATAGTGTGCTAAATAGTTTATTCCCATCCAAACCATTTTGGTTCAGTGATATATTACTGATACACATGACAGTGATTGAAATATGTATGTATGCATATAAACATATATCTGTGAAAAACTAATAAATGCTGTTGAGTCATTAGAAAAGATGCTTAGTTTGAGTCTCTTGTCCTCATTCAGTACACGTAAATAATCAATTAGCTAAGCTGTCAGAATACATGATGGGGAAAAACATCAGTATTTGTTATTTAATCTCCTTTTCTTATTTTTGGATATGAAATATTAAGGCACAATTAAACATCTTTGTTTTTTTTTTGTTTAAAACAGCCTCTATGTAGCTCTGGATGCCTTGGAGGTAGCTATGTAGACCAGGCTGGCGTCAAACTTACTGAAATGATCTTGCTTCTGCCTACCATGTGCTGGAATTAAAGGCAAACACTGTTATGTCCAGGCTACCATTAAATATCCCAAACATTTGTGAACGGAAATAATTGGAACTCTGGTGCTAGTGTTGTTCATATATACCAAATGTTAAAGACTATAACATCAATGCTTATGAAAACTCCATTAGTGAGTTTTGCRACTTCTTGTAGTAGTTTCTTCCTCTTCCTATTAAGCATGATACTCACATGAAAAGATAATGAAGAAATAGTGTATTGTAGATTTTAGAACCTCAGCTGGCAGAAATCTTTGCTTATTTTTATAACTCCAGGAAAAAATGCCCCTGGTTTGAGATGTAAGCAGCACTTCTTAATTAATAGATTAATTATTCTTATTTAATAGATTAAATAGCTTCTAATAGCAACTTTTTATTTACTTTGTGCTATTAAAATTTCAAAGTACTTTATATGAACTAACCACTTTAATTCACAGCTATGAGCCCAAGTCTCAGTCTAAAGGCCWGAGAGGAACAAAGTCGCAAGTCACAGACCATCTGGAAGAGAGAAAACATTCTTTTCTTTAGTCTTTCCTGCTAAGTCAGGCTTTCAGTGAATCAGCCATGTGTAGGGGAGGGCCAATACTCTACTTAGTTYGTGATATCCAATGCCATCACTGATTCATTGATCCAAAGAACTGTGTACAGAAGAGCCCATCAAGTTGACATATRATATCAGCTATCACACCCMTGGAAAGCGAGGAGGAACTCAGAACATCTGAGTCATTAATAATTCATCAACAACAAACTAAAAGAATGACTYAGAAGGAAGGAGCTTTCTGATTCCTGAAATCAAAGAGGGGGTTGGGCAACTGGGAATGATTGTTTATAAATTCMAAGTTAATAAGACTCTTAATAATTTGCATATCCTTCATTTTCTTATTGAAAATATATTTCRCCCTCATATMTTTAAAACTCATGTGGGGGAGCAGGAAAACAACTTTCCAATCCATCCACCTAGTCTATAGGATTACAAGCATAGCTCAAAATTTTAGTTGGWACTGRGGGAAGGGCTATGAGCTCCTCTAGGTTGCCTCAGTGGGGAAAATTTTAGGTGCAATTTTTCTTTTCAAATCTTTAAGTTGAAAGTGATTTCTATGTTCTGTGAGAGGCCCAAGGATAAGATTGAAGTGCAATCTCTGTGAGAGGGAGAAAAACTTGCCTTACACAGAGCTCTCTAAGGGGACTGATTAGGTCTCTTGTAGTGTTTAAGAGGAAAAGGGAGAAAAAGGAAGTGTTTGATGCAGAACTTGAGCAGGTGCTCTTTGGGATTAAAGATGCTTCTATCAGTCTGTTCTGGCTCTTGAGGTTAAGTTCAAAACAGCTTCCAGACAGAAGCCTGAGTCACACAGAGCTTCCTCTCCCCTGTGTCCTGCTGACCAGCCAACTGGCCTGGARYGTCCTTGTTTCATGGAATAAATAAATATACCTCTGTACTCATGTAGGGATCAAGAATAARAATCAAKGGCAATGCTGCTTCCTTAATCCAAGGAAGCTGAGAAARGCATCAGATATAAATATTTTAAGCCTATATCATAATCACTTAGTTCTGAAGCTTTAAAGGCAATGCCTTTACCTATCACATGGAATCTCTTGTCTTAGTAGAACAGTAATGTAGTGCCTCTTATTCCTGTTTGTTTATTTGTTCTGTCCCATTGTATGCTTGTTCAGAGTTGGTGCTTACTTTGATTTATTAATTGTATTGTAGGGTTTGCAAAAATCTCATTTCTTAGTCCAGCATACAAAGTTTTGTGGAACCCTGAAGATTTGGAATGATTTTATAGTATTACCATAGCAACTTATCTGAATGTACAGACACTAAGAATATAAATTCATGACACTATTGTTAGTGAGGAACTTTAAAAAAATTATCTAGTTAGAATTAGATAATAGGTGAATTGTGTTTTAGAAGACAGATGGAAAACATGTATTAAAAATAAATCTTAATTTTTTAAAATATGAGAAACTCATAGGAAAATTCAATGAAATATGAGGGGTGTAGAGTAAAATCCAGAAATAAATAGCATTTTATAGCAAATATATGATAGGGTAACAGACACAGCGTGGGTGTCAGAAGAAGGGTGCAAGCACACTGAGTAAGTTCAACTGGTGAATAATTTAGAGGCTTTGTGAAAATCATTAGTAATTGATTTGTACARTTGCCCCCTTTTCTAGCTCAGTTTTGGGTGTTGTAAAGCTAGGGAAATAAAGATTATTAGCCTGAAAGGATTCTTAAGAGGTCATTTGTGTTACCTTACAGCCTTTCCTGCAAGTGAAAATGTACTATGCAGTGGTCTGCCCGGGCTGTGTTGCCTCCATAGCTCTGATTTGTAACTCATATGGTAATATATACTATGATTGTGTATGATCAGTCACCATTTCCCTTAATTTTATCCATTTTGTTATCTGTGTGTGGCAAGGTGTGTGTGTGTGTGTGAGGGTGCATGGACGTGTGCTTTTCAACTTGGTCGGTAAGGCGGATGTTTTACTCTTGCTGTTCCCAGAGCACATTGATTATACTAAGCTGGACAGCAAAGAACTCCCATGGATTTGCCTATTTCTTGYCACAGGATTACAGATGCCCACTGTGGATTGACACTTAGGTCCTCACWCTTGCATGGCATGTACATTACCAATTGAACCATTTCTCTAGCCCAACCATTTCTSTTTGTATTCTTGGGTGAACAGGCTGACTTTAATTCTCCTCTGTCTACTTAGGGTAATTGCATGACSTAGCACAGCATCCCATGAYGAGAGTGTTGAGATCAATCCCAAACAAAGGCTATAGTCCTACTCAGGAGCTTAATTGAGATAYGCTATTTATTTCRCTATGAAAATATAACCAAGAAAACTTCYAGCTACTCAGTAGCARCCTTCAACTTTCATGGTGATGTAGTCTTAACTACAATAGTAATCTGTTCATATGCTCAAGTCACAGGCCTTATCACTGAGTTTATACCTGAGTCCAGCCATTTATAACTACACATACCCTGCTTCTTATGTTATTGCCTGTGGTATTTRTTAACTGGAAAACAAACAAACGAACAATAACAAAAGAGAAACATTCTTTAACTTCCAATCTTCCTTCAAATTCCTCCCACCTTTCTCTTGACTTCAGCATGCTTTCTCTGTCCCATGTTTCTTATTTTTATTATCTCATTTGCTTTTTAACTCTCTCCTGTCAGAGCTATGACTCTATCATCATGCTGTGACAATTCTTGTCACATTCTCCCTTGATCCAGGGTCATAGTCACCTTTATCCCTGATCATCGTCCTTACCTATCTGATATTCTGCTTTCATGACATCTACTTTATAATTGTCTTTTATTTCTCTTCTTCATGACCAAGCGTTCTTCTTTGCAAAGTATGTATGGTCTTAGATTCCTACTTTCTTATTTATAATCTATGCCCATAGTTTTAAACATCATATTTCCACTCATGAATAATTGCTGTTTTTTTTTTTTTTACCACCAGGCAATATTTCTACCCTARGGTGGTCTATTATGCTCTTTGCGAATCTCAGAATATACACTCATAAATATTTGTTTCTGCTTAGGTCACAAAATATCAAATATGACCTTCCTCTTTATCTTTACCACATTATCTTATGCATCACTAATCTCTTCAGTCAAAAAGTCATGTACCTCTCCCCAGAGTTATAATTTTATCTTGGTTYGAATTACCTACATTYTTCACTTGTATTCTAAATACCATCYCCTGATTTTCATGCCAACAACATTTTCTGGTAGATGATCTCTTTTGTAATATAATTCAAATCATGGCGCTTCATTGTTGAAGATCTCCAAGGGTTTTATATCCATTTTAAAATGGCATCGAAATTACTTACCTTAACTATAAGATCATACCTATAAGGTCTCTTTCCCTTTACAATCTGTTTTTTCTAATATCCCACTTACTTGGATTGACCCCACAGAGATCGTGGTTCCTAACATGCAAATGGGCTCCAGTCCCAATACCTGTCTACCTGATGATCTTTTAGGGACTGTTTTCCCCAGAGTATTGATGCATCTCACCTCCTGTTTAGAGATCTACTTCTGTTACAGCCAGTTGTAAAATACCTCCATGACTATTTTACCTYGCAATCTTGTTTTTCTTTTATGGTCCTTATTATGATTTGTGACTACCATTAGTCTATAATTTCATAAATACAGAACTGTGTCTATTTGACCTGGCACTCAGGATGGTGGTTGACACAAATTGAGCTTTGCAAGAATGGTTTTTGAATAAGAAATGGAACRAATGATGAAAGCAAAATTATTAACACAGCATTTGAGCAACTGAATTTAGCAATKCTGGAATCTCCAATTTCTTAGTTACAGGAACAAGTAAGCTCTCTCTCTCCAGCCCAACATAGTGGTCTGATCCTGTGATCTCAGAAATCTTTGGACTGAGTCCAAAGGACCATGAGCTCAAGAGTTGGCCAGGTTATTTAGTATGATTCTGCCTCAAAACAACAAAAGAAAGTGCTCTGTCTTTTTAAACATTATTCTAAGTTCAATATCTTAACAATTAAAGTCAAATTCTTTTTATTTATTTTTTTTGAGACTGAGTTTCTCTGTATAGCCCTGGCTGTCTTGGAACTCACTCTGTAGACCAGGCTGGCCTTGAACTCAGAAATTCACCTGCCTCTGCCTCTGCCTCCTAAGTGCTGGGATTAAAGGCCTGTGCCACCATTGCCTGGCTAAAGTCAAATTCTTGATGACATACAGTGTTACGGAAGCACTGGATCACACCAGGCCATGAGAATTGGTTTGGCTCATTTTTTTGAAACTATACTTTCAAAGATATTAC
>BDUI01012337.1:0-13483 GCA_002335545.1 Apodemus speciosus
AGCTAAACAGAGAAACCCTGTCTCGAAAAAAGAAAAAAAAAACCAAAAAAAAAAAAAGAAAGAAAGAAATGAAAAGGGGGATATAACAACAAAAACTGAGGAAATTCAAAAAATCATCAGATCATACTACAAAAGCCTTTACTCAACAAAACTGGAGAATCTGGAGGAAATGGAAAATTTCCTAGACAGATACAAAACACCAAAATTAAATCAGGATCAATTAGATCAGTTAAACAGTCCTATAACCCCTAGAGAAATAGAAGGAATTACAGAAAATCTTCCAACCAAAAAAATTACGGGACCAGATGGTTTTAGTGCAGAATTCTCTCAGACCTTCAAAGAAGACCTAACACCAATACTGTTCAAACTATTCCACAAAATAGAAATACAAGCAACACTGCCCAACTCGTTCTACGAAGCCACAATTACGCTGATACCAAAACCACACAAAGATCCAATAAAGAAAGAGAATTACAGACCAATTTCCCTCATGAATATCGATGCAAAAATACTAAATAAAATTCTTGCAGACTGAATCCAAGAGTACATCAAAACGATCATTCACCACGATCAAGTAGGCTTCATCCCAGGGATGCAGGGATGGTTCAATATACGGAAATCCATCAATGTAATCCACAACATAAACAAACTAAAAGAAAAACAAAACACATGGTCATCTCATTAGATGCTGAAAAAGCATTTGACAAAATTCAGCATCGTTTCATGCTAAACGTCTTGGAAAGAACAGGAATTCAAGGCCCATACCTAAACATAGTAAAAGCAATATACAGCAAACCAGTAGCGAACATCAAAATAAATGGAGAGAACTTTGAAGCAATCCCAATAAAATCAGGGACTAGACAAGGCTGCTGTCTCTCTCCATAGCTTTTCAATATAGTACTTGAAGTTCTAGGGAGAGCAATTAGACAACAGAGGGAGGTCAACGGGATACAAATTGGAAAGGAAGAAGTCAAACTATCACTATTCGCAGATGATATGATAGTATAAGTAAGTGACTCAAAAAGCTCCACCAATGAATTCCTACAGCTGATAAACAACTTCAGCAAAGTGGCTGGTTATAAAATCAACTCAAGCAAATCAGTAGCCTTCCTGTACTCGAAGGACAAGCAGGCTGAGAAAGAAGTTTGGGAAATAAAACCCTTCACAATAGCCACCAACAACATAAAGTATCTTGGCGTGACTCTAACCTAACAAGTGAAAGATCTCTGTGACAGTAACTTCAAGTCCTTGAAGAAAGAAATCGATGAAGTCCTCATGAGATTGAAAAATATTTCATGCCCTTGGATTGGCAGGATCAATATAGTAAAAATGGCCATCTTGCCAAAAGCAATCTACAGATTTAAAGCAACCACCATCAAAATCCCAAATCAATTCTTCATAGATCTATAAAGAGCAATTCTCAAATTCATCTGGAGTAACAAAAAACCCAGGATAGCTAAAACTATTCTCAACAATAAAACAACTTCTGGGGAAATCAATATCCATGACCTCAAGCAGTACTACAGAGCAATTGTGTTAAAAACTGCATGGTATTGGTAAAGTGTCAGGCAAGTAGATAAATGGAATAGACCCAGAAATGAACCCACAGAGTTATGGTCACTTGATCTTTGATAGAGGAGCTACAGCCATCCAGTGGAAAAAGATAGCCTTTTCAACAAACAGTGCTGGTTCAACTGGAGGTCAACATGCAGAAGAATGTGATCCATTCTTATCTCTTTGTACTAAGCTCAACTCCAAGTGGATCAAAGACCTCCACATAAAAGCAGACACACTGAAACAAATAGAAAAGAAACTGGGGAAGACCCTGGAGGACATGGGCACAGGGGGAAAGTTCCTGAACAGAACACCAATGGCTTATGCTCTAAGATCAAGAATTGACAAATTGCACNGATTCCTCTGCATACAATAAAGACACATGCTCCACTATGTTCATAGCAGCCTTATTTATAGTAGCCAGAATTTGGAAAGAGCCCAGATGTCCCTCAAAGGAGGAATGGATACAGAAAATGTGGTATATTTATACAATGGAATACTACTCAGCAATTAAAAATAATGAATTCATGCAATTTGTAGCCAAATGTTTGCATCGGGAAAATATCATCCTAAGAGAGCTAACCCAATCACAAAAGAATATACATGAAATGCAATCACTGATAAGTGGATATTAATGAGCCCAGAAGTTCTGAATAATCAAGGCACAATTAGCAAATCAAAAGATTCCCAAGAAGAAGGAAGGAGAGGGAGGACCCTGGTCCTGAAAAGACTGTATCCAGTTTTGTAGGAGAGTATCAGAGCAGAGTAATTATTTTAATAGCCTATGTTGGGAAATTAAATACTAGTAAGAGAAACTTCTGTGATATGAGGACATGTGAAGACTTAAGTTTTTGTTGATTCTAAAAATCCGACGTTGTATACTTGTTCTTTTAAAATCTGAAAATATGTTAATCATGTATTGCCTAATATTGGCTTAATAATAACTCTAGGTAAGTTAAAATGAATTACATATAATAAACATAATTATTAATACATAGACTTTCAGTACAATTAGGTCTTCTAAATTTCTTGTTAAATAAAATATGCCCTAGTATATAATAGAAATTACTCATAAGAATACATATGGATTGCTTTGTCAAACATTCTACTTTGTTTAGATATCTAAATTACAAGAATTTTTATTTACCTTCTCCTTGATGTGAATAAAACTCATCAAGTATGCATCCATTAATGTAAATGCACTTCTATTTTTAATTTTGAGGCTCTGCAAAGTTCTTTGAAAGAGCAACAAAATGGCTTCAACTATCTGAGTGCTACAGTGAAGGAGATGGCCAAGAAAGCACCTTCAGAAATAAGCCAGAAATATCAGTCAGAATTTGAAGAGATTGAGGGGCGCTGGAAGAAGCTCTCCACCCAGTTGGTGGAACATAGCCAAAAGCTAGAAGAACACATGAATAAACTTCGGAAATTTCAGGTAAGCCTGACTTTTAAACTATATTTTCCACATAGCAATGAATTGTAAAATGTGATGGGAAACAGATCTTTTACCCAGAGTCCTTCAAAGTCATTGAAGATATCAAAAGCCAAATCTATTTCAAAGGATTAAAACTTGCCTATTTTTCCTATGAAAAATGTGTTATTCTTTTTAGATTGTCTGTATAAATGAATTGATTTTTTTCACCAATACCAATTATACTTAACATTTTAACATAATAATTTAAAACATCCTTATTCCATTACTTATATTTTCCTTAAGTTGTAGATATGATTTAGCTCACAGCATACATATATACACATTTATTACATATACACATATTATATATGGCAAAACATATATTTTCCCTACCATATTTCACTTTTGACTTATAATACATGTTTAGTTTCTGCTACATTTCCTTCCCTACTTTGACTTTTATTAACTTAGTATTTCAGTAGTCTTAACACATTAATAGTATCCTAGACTGAATGCAGTAATCCAACAATTACATTTGAGTCTGTAATTCTAAATTAGTTAATTTTATAGCTTTTGTTTCTCTTAGTTTTCAAGTTGTAAAAAATAATAATATTAGAAAAGAAAGTTCAAAGGTGTCATGCGTTTATTTAAAGTCATTGAAACAGTGCCCTTACTTTGATTCTGGTCTTGCTAGTGACTCAGTCATTCTTGTATTTTACAGCTAAAACACTACTGAGAGTGTCAAATCCATGACCTACATGTTTGATTGAGGCTAACATCATTGAGGCCCAACTTTACATGGAGCCTTTAATAGAAAGTGTATTTGTTTGCTAATTTTAGCTTCTTGAAGCAACAAAATCTTTTGCTCAAGAGCCTATTCTCTTTCATGCCAGCATCTTTTGGTGGCATTGCATCCATATCTGGCTCTTAATCAGTTTCTGTCTGTCTAACCTGCAACCCATCACTGTAACATCTTCTTTTAAAAAATATTAAATTATTTTATATTCCAAAGTTGCCCCCTTTCCCGTTCCCCCCTCTCCAAGTTCTTCACTCCCCTCTGATCCACACCCATGAGAGGGAAGGGTCCTGTATTTGCTGGACTCTCTTGGGGTACTTTTTCTGTTACCTTAGCTTCCTCTTAATAAACAGGCCTTCTAGAATTATATTATATACATTGTGATATGGCAAATGATAAAGTGCATTGTTCACAGTTTTATTTTTTTATTTGCAATGTCCCCGTGTCATGTTGGATATTCTTTGACTTGTTATATTTGCTAGCAGATTAAACATGTATATTGGTGATAAGCAGTATAACTTATTAAGAAAGAGCACAATTGACAAGAGAAAGAGCTAATGAAACACCATTCTACAGGTGATCTCAGCTACTTTATGAACTACTGGAACACAGTATTAAAGAAGAAAAAATGAGATCATTGCAAAATGAAGCAAATGCTCAGTTCATTGAAATGTGTTTGATATTTCGTCCATAAAATGTACATTAGAGAATGAATTATATTGTTCAAAAATGTAGTGCTATACATTTACATGGATTGGGGTTAAACACAGCATCAACAACAAAACAACAATTCCAAATATCACAAGTATTTCTATTAAAAAGGGAAAGTATAGTTATATTTCTATCTTCCAAACACCATCATGAAAGGAAGAGATCACTGACATAAATTTAGAGAAAGGATTTGTGTGGAGTAAAAATTAAATGAACCTAAGAAGAAATAATGCATTCATCAAGAACTCATAGAGGGGAAATTAGCCTTGAATGATACCCATAAGGAGATAAACTTGAGATCCTTATATTTAGTCAATTGGCTTTAAAATTGTAGTTATTAACCATGTTTTAATCATATTGAAAAGGAAATTTTCTGTAATGTATMTATTTTCAATAGAAATTTTAGAAAAGGAAACAATTATAACTTGATATTGTAAGATAGTTACATGTACCTAAAGAAATGACTGATTTATATTTGAAAAGGTACAAAAATCAAATGTGTAAATAAATGTTATCCAGGAAAAAGGTGGACATTACTTGTCCATTTATAAAAGACAAAAAAATACCATTGGATGCCTAATCATTATTTCTTACTGCCAATACTAATAAAAAATTAAGAGTTTTGACTTTAAAGGTAAGAAAATCTTCCCTGAACAGGGAAGTGGGAAGGGGTGGATGGGGAAACAGGGGGAGAGAAAAGGGCATGTGGGACCTTTGGGGGGCAGGGAACCAGGAACAGGGAAATGAAATATACATAAAGAATATATCCAATAAAAAAAAAAACAAAAAAAAAAATCCCCAACTGAAGGGACTCTTTAGTCAACTGCAGAAAACAAGTTGTAGAATTTCAGGTTTAGAAAAGCTATAAAGACACCATAACATTTAGTTTATGTGCATAGTTTGTTATGTGTAGCACTAAGGCTACATTGTTAGTATTATCATGAGTTGTTTTGAAAATTCAAACTTCTCTAGAGGTGTATGATTTAATGTTCTTGAGAGAAACATTATAAAACCTCATTTGGTATTAATTTTTATTTTTAACAATACCAGATTACATATACCAATGTTTGTAGTGAAGACCATAAAATGCAGTAAAATATTATTCTCTATAAAGCTACAATGAGACCTCCCTTAAACATAAGGTTTGTTTTTTCTGACTTATGTTTGGATATATCATCATGATGAACTATGTTAAAAACAATCAGAGCTTAGTAATGCCTTCAAATTGCTCTTTTATTGCAGAATCACATAAAAACCTTGCAGAAATGGATGGCTGAAGTTGATGTTTTCCTGAAAGAGGAATGGCCTGCCCTGGGAGATGCTGAAATTCTAAAAAAACAGCTCAAACAATGCAGAGTATGATTTATATCTGATTTTTACAAATTATGTCTTTTATATTTCTTTTATGTAATTAGCTCAGTCATTTGCTACTGGGGCAGGTTACAGTAATTGAGCATGTTTTTGGATCTTCTAACATATAGAGGTCATGAACATTACAAACATCCTTCAAGATCTTCCAAAAAGAATAAAAGTTTCCTTATCCCAGTTTTTGCATGTTACAATATTGTCTTTTACTCTGGCCACACTTCATAAACCTTAACACAAAACTTACTATAATTTAAAGAAAAAACTTTCAGCTATTTATTCTTACCTTAGGTTGTTATTCAAATGAGTATGTGATAGTGTCTCTGTGTGTTTTTGTGTTTATATATGTGTATCTGTGTGTGTCTGTGTGTGCGTGCGTGCGCACACATGCACTCTTGTTTATGATGTGTCCACATTTGAGGAGTGCCTGAGGCCATTATCAAGTCACCTTCTCTCTTGCTTTCCATGTTTTAAATGTTTGAGAAAAGTTCTCTCAATGAAGTTAGTTGCCTAAACTAGCTGGCCAGCAAGCACCAGGTATATATTACCTTTGTATTCAATCAACAGAAAAACTACACACAAAACTCTGGCCAACTTTTTAGATGTGTGTTCATATCTAAACTTATGTTCTCATTTAGTTGATAGAACTTTGTCCACTGAACCATCTCTTAAGCCCAATAATACTCATTTTTGAGCTGATATTCATTAAACCATTGTTGTGCAAGTTGGAGAAAGTAATCATTCTTTTTAAATAAACCTAAAAAAGCAACTATGTCATCATCCTACAGATGATTATTGGAGTAACTTCTTTTTTCTTTTTTTTTTGAGTAACTTCTTTTTTAAAATCTAAATTATTTTGAAACTTTTTGTGTATTAAGCTTATCAATTTGACTCGTTTTTAGCAAGAAACATCAAATATCAAATTTATCTGAAAGTTGTGAGCTAAGTAGCAGACATATAGATAATTCCCTGCATAGCAAGACAGCCACTGAATATTTTAAGAACGTTATATAGACAGATTTACATATTTTCATCTATTAATAGTCAAAAGTCATGTAGAATGTCATGATAAATATATGATAATAAAATGTATGTTTGTACCTTTACATTCATGTTAAACTATGCATTTTCTTTAGCTTTTAGTTGGTGATATTCAAACAATCCAGCCCAGTTTAAACAGTGTTAATGAAGGTGGGCAGAAGATAAAGAGTGAAGCTGAGCTTGAGTTTGCATCCAGACTGGAGACCGAACTCAAAGAACTAAACACTCAGTGGGAACACATCTGTCGCCAGGTATATGAGCAGTGTAATTCGTGATGGCTTCTGTCCATTAATTTAGTCTATCTTCCTCACTATCTTTATTTAAAATGTTGTTCCTGAAAATATTGAATATCAAAATATTTTATTTCGAATGATTTAGGTTTTTTTCTAGCATATCGTACAATTTTGTAGTCTATGTATTCAAAAGTATCAAACTGTGACACAGAAAAATATATTTAGTTTTGAAAATGTATCAGTTTTATTAATTGAGTTAAGGAGAGTACTAAACATATTATATACACATATAATATCTATTATATAAGCTTATTTCAACATTATTTATACATTACATAACACACATATACTATAGTACAGATAACATATAAAGCATGTTATATATCATATACATAATAAAATATGTTATATATAAGTAAATATATATAATTTAAAATATATAATATATAATTTATAATATATAATATATAATTTAAAATATATAACATAATATATGACATAGGATATAATGATGTATGATGTGTGATATGTGATGTGTGATATATGATGTGTGATGGCTGAAGTGTGACGTGTGACATGTGGTATTTGAAATATGTCATATTACATGATGTTATCTATAACATATTCATTGTGATATATAATATATATATATATATATATACTACAGAAATAAGCTCTACAGTCAAATACAATTGGTGTAATTTACATAGCATATGATTTACATATTTATTTCTAATTTCAGCATTAATTTGTGGAAAACATATTTGCCTGCAGTGTGCATCTAATAACTGTTGCTCTAAACATAATATTTCTAATTGAAGCAATTTGTATTTAATATTATACATTATGTATATGTATTATGCATTATGTAGCAGGTAGGACGTGATATTTAGCATGTGATACATATCATGTAGTGTGTAGCATGTAACATGTATCAAGTTTCATGTAGCATATGGTACATAACATGCAGTGTGTTGCATGTAGCATGTAGCAAATCACATGTAGCACGCAGCAAATAGAATATAGCATCTAACATGTAGTGTGCCATAGCATAACAAATAAGATGTAACATGAGGCATGTGGAATGTCACATGTATATGGAAAATGTGGTGTTTTGCATGAGCCAGGTAGCATGTAGTATGTAATGTGTCATATGTAACATGTAACATATCGTGGGAAGTGTGTACTGTGTCATATATACTGTGTAGCATGAAGCATGTACTGTATTAGTTACATGTAACATGTATTATGTAGTATGTATCTGGAAACGTAGTTTTTGATATGGCTTATAATGAATAGTATGTAGCATGTAACATGTCATGTGTAGTATGTGGCCTATAACATGTGGTATGTAACATATAATATGTGACATGTGACATGCATCATATGTCTGCAAGCATAGCAGAGTGTCATTAATAGTGTCAGGGGCTGACTCTCTTCCTTGCAATGGTGTTTTAGTTAGGGTTTTACTGCTGTTAACAGACACCATGACCAAGGCAGCTCTTATAAGAACAGCATTTAATTGGGACTGGCTTACAGGTTCAGAAATTCAGTCCATTATCATCAAGGTGGAAACACGGCAGCATCTAGTCAGGTATGTATGGTGTAGGCAGAGCTGAGAGTTCTACATATTCATCTGAAGGCTGCTAGGAGAAGACTGACTTTCAGGAAGGTAGGGTGAGGGTCTTAAAGCCCATGCCCATAGTGACACACTTTCTTGAACAAAGCTACACCTACTCCAAGGCCACACCTCCTAATAGTGCCATTAGAATATTCCAACTACCATTGATGGGTCTCAAGTTGTGACAGTCATTAGCTATTCTCTCAGTTTTTGCTCCATCGTTTTTCCTGAACATCTTGTAAGAAGGACAAATTTGAGTTGAAGCTAGAGTAGATGGGTTGATGTCCATTTCCCTCCACTAAAATCCCACCTGCCAATAGAAGTTGGTTACTTCAGTGTCCTTATCACCTGCTTGTAGAAATCTCAGGTAGGATCACTCCCAAAGTCACCTGTAGGCTCCCATGTCCCAGGTCTGTAGCTAGTCTCAGAGATTCCCCACAACTGATTCCCATTTTCACTCCCAGCCCTTTCCCTCCCCCTACCCTACACCTGGTCTCCATTCCTATTCTCCTCCTCATACCCTCTCCCTAGACGCTGTTCCCTCTCTCCATCCACCTCCAATGACTATTTTGTTTCCCAGTCTTAGTGAGACTGACACATCCTCCCATAGACCCTCCTTATTACTTAGTTTCTTTGGGTCTGTGGATTGTAACATGGTTATCTTGTACTTTATGCCTAATGTCCATTTACAAGTGAGTACATACATACCATAGTGTCTTTCTGGATAGGGGTTACCTCACTTGGGATGATATTATAGTAGCAAATTTTTACAACAATTCCATTTTTTAAGCTTTCTTGCTTAAGACCTACTGTTTAATACAATCTGTGTTAAAAACACATTGTTCAAAAATGTTATGAATTTACTAATATGTGGCTTAAAAACTTGCCATGGAATCTAACTTCATTCTGATCCTAATATTTAATCATAAGTGTGTTTATATATCTTTCTTTCTTGGGATACCAAAATCCTCATACACTTACTGTCCCAAATGACATAGGTTTTCAGAGTCCTGTATTTCAGGAACAAAGGGTGTAAGTACAGTAAAAGACAGGCTATGATGTTGTTTCCCATTCATTGTCCCTAAGGAAAGAATAAAAAAGAAATGTAAATCATTCCATTATAAAAATAGTGCACAGTACAATGATTATATGCTGTTTTCTCTTATGTTAAGGGGTAATTTGTTAGAAAATACTAAAATTTCTGTAGTGGAGATACTTAACAATCAAATCTGATTTTTAAAATTATAAAATAATAAAGAACTTGTATTATAACTAAAAAATAACAAAGTATAACAGCAACATTTTTAAATCTCAGATAAGACTAGCCAGGCCCCGGTCCTCATCTACAGAACAGACATTTGCGTTTTAGTTAGCCATTATGATAATCTTTAAAGCTTGGCCTTCATTTTAGATAATTGTGAGGATGGGAAAATACATGTGGCAAAGTGCTCTTCTGATGTCACTACTAATTCTTCTCAGACATTAGCATTCCTTCTGTTCAGCCAGATGAAGTCCTTTCCTTCCTTCTGAGTGTTCAGGACTACTGGTGCTGGATTAGAGGGGGTTCTGGAGTAGAGGTTCTGGAGTAGGGGATTCTGGAGTAGGAGGTTCTGGAGTGGGGGTTCTGGAGTAGAGGTTCTAGAGTTGAGGCTCTGGAGCAGGAGTTCTGGAACAGGGGATTCTGGAGTGGAGGCTCTGGAGTCCCCGTTCTGGAGTAGGGGGTTCTGGAGCAGAGGTTCTAGAGCGGGGATTCTGGAATGGGGGTTCTAGAGTGGGGGTTCTAGAGTAGAGGTCCTGGAGTAGGTGGTTCTGGAGCCAGGGTTCTGGAGGGGGTTCTAGAGTTGGGGCTCTAGAGTGGGCGCTCTAGAGTGGATATCTGGAATGGGGGGTTCTGGAGTAGGGGTTCTAGAGCTGAGGCTGAGGTTCTGGAGTGGGGTTCTGGAGTGGGGTTCTAGAATGGGGTTCTAGAGTTGGGGCTCTGGAGCAGGGGTTCTCTAGAGTAGGGGGTTCTGGAGCAGAGGTTCTAGAGTGGGGGTCCTGGAGTAGGGGGTTCTGGAGCCAGTGTTCTGGAGCGGGGAGCTCTAGAGCGGAGGTTCTAGAGTGGGGGGTGTTCTAGAGTTGAGGTTCTAGAGTGGAGGTTCTGGAGTCGGGGTTCTGGAGTAGGGGTTCTAGAGTCGAGGCTCTAGAGAGGGGTTCTGGAGTGGGGGCTCTAGAGTGTGGTTCTAGAGTGGGTTGTTCCAGAGTCGCGGTTCTAGAGTGGGTTGTTCTAGAGTCGAGGTTCTAGAGTGGAGGTTCTAGAGCGGAGGTTCTAGAGTTGATGTTCTTGAGTGGGGGTTCTGGAATGGGGGCGTTCTAGAGCGGAGGTTCTAGAGTGGAGGTTCTAGAGTGGAGGTTCTAGAGTTGAGGTTCTGGAGTCGGGGTTCTGGAGTAGGGGATTCTATAGTAGGGGGGCTCTGTTTTTGAACAGGGTGAAGAAAGTTCACTTAACATCTTGAAACTTGTTTAACTCATAAGATATGTCTTAGTTATCACCAGTATAGTGAGAATTAATGCAGACAGTTACATTTAAGAACTTGGGCATTTAAGAAATGCCTCTGTGCCTGCCCTACTGAGGAGCAGCTGGGCTTATCTTTTGCCATGTAAATAAATGCAAGTGTTCCTTTGCCACCCAAAAAAAAGAAAAAATAATATTGTATCTAAATGAAAATTGTCAAGGGTTAGCTATTAAAAACATAAAGGATAATTATCTTAATTAGTCTACACGATAATGACCTATGCTCAACAAAAAAAGAGAAGGAACATTAAAAAATAAGTGTGTTGTGTATATCCAAACCTTAAATTGCCAGAATATGTACATATTTATTAAATTATTCAAATTCATTGAAAATATGGCTCAGTTGTTTATTTTGTTTACTTTGTTCATTTATTTGATCATGTAATTATTAAACCTTTTATATCAGAAATAAAATGGGAATAAAATACACATTTTACTTATCTTTATGAAAATTCTACTTAATGGAGAAGATGGAATTTGAATGAGTTAAACATTATCAATAAGATCAGGTCATTTCTTATTCAAAGAAAATTAGTAAAATAGTCATCAATATTAGACTTGAAGATTTGACAACAAAACACATGAAGTACTTTATGATTTATCTATTATAAAAATAGAATTCAATAAAATCAACTGCCACTGATAATTGTGTAGCTTATAACAAGCATATTAGCATGACCAATGTAATGAATTTAGGAGGTAATGACATGCATCTTAAACTGAAATGTTTTCACATAATCCTTTTAACATAAGAAAACATAAACATTTCCTATTTTTTCTCATGCTAGTTAAATTGTGGACTGTCCAATATATAAAAGACCTTGCAAGTTATACTCACTAACTCTTAATTTAGTTATGAATGTGAAGAAAGACCAATGATGTTACCTTTCTAGGGCTTGAGCCCAATCATTCTGTTCCCAAGCAATTTCCCTTCCAGGCTATCATTCCAGACTGTACTTTTATGTCCCTAAAGTCTTATTTTTGTTCCCTTTCTTATAGTTTACTTTTATAGCGTACCATGCATTATTTACTACAAATTTTGACTAACTTCTATTACTCATTTTAATTCTTTGTATCTTCTTAAATTACTTTAAAAGGAAAGCATTGTAACCATGTAAAAAGTTAATAGGTGTTGACATGGGCCCTTTATTGGCTCATTGTGCAAAATATGTGTTTATTAGAAAAATTGCCAAATTTACTGTTGATGACATATCACAGTGAAATATGCATTACTTATTTGCATTTGTTAGAGAGGTTAGTATATTTACACAGAAAGAAAAATGTAATAATCATATTATGTTTATTAGTTTGGTGCATACTTCTACTGATATTTAATATCAATCATGCTGAAAACATCACTTCTCTAATATGAGGAATTATTTCAAATACAAAATTTGTTCAGTTCAGGACTGATTCACTGTTAAAGTTACACTGAAATGGAGGATGGAAGCATTTTACAATAAGTGCAACAATGTATGGTACTTTGTTCTGATAGAGGACATTGTTGCAAAAGTTAGAGCTTTTGCCATTTGTCTGATAAATATCTACTAAATCATAAAACATCGCAAATGTTTACAGAGGGATGTGGTTTTTAAAAATATATTTTACAAAATGGGGCTGTTGCTCACTGGTCCAGAGTTCATCAACTTTCAGAGAAGGCTCTGTGTCCAAACTCCAGCACTAAAAAGAAATTGAGCAATAAAACAAAACATCTTCATATATACATTCTACATGTTTACATATATTATTTACAATGTGATTTTCAAGTACAATTTATATATTAAACAACTTTTAGCTCTACTATAGCTATGTTAATGACAGATTTACATCACAATTTGTTTATTACCTCGCTAAACTGTATCTGGAACTGTTTGCAGCTACTGGTGTTTCCAAGCCAAATTGAACAGTTTACATGCAACTTTATACACTTTAATTCACTCTTAAGAATGAAAAATAGAAACTAAGATTCAAGAATATTAACGTCTTAAACATATTTTAGTGATGCAATGTCTAAAGTTTGCATGCAATTATATTTTATTCTCAACAGGCATGGAAATTCTTTTCTGCAACCTCTCCCAAACTGATAATCTTCAGTATTTAATCTTTGCATATTTTATGAAAGAAAATATTTTAATTTTGATCACTTAACTATTAGTCATATTTGAACATACTCTTCAGATACACCCATGATACT
>BDUI01012340.1:41445-59076 GCA_002335545.1 Apodemus speciosus
TGATTATTACTTCCTGTCATTTTTGATGTTATTTTTATATTTGAGTCATTATCTTTTGTGTTTGATGAAAGAAGGTTACTATCTTGCTTTCTCCACGGTGTAGTTTCCCTCTTTGTATTGGTGTTTTCTGCCTATTATCCTTTGTAGGGCTCGGTTTGTGGAAAAATATTGTGTAAATAGTTTTGTCATGGAATATCTTGGTTTCTCCAGGTATGGTGATTGAGAGCTTTGCTGGGTATAGTAGTCTTGGCTGGCATTTGTGTTCTCCTAGATTCTGCATGAGATCTGCCCAGGATCTCTGGTGAGAAGTCTGGTCTAATTATGATAGGTCTTCCTGTATATGTTACTTGGCCTTTTTCTCTTACTCCCTTTAATATTCTTTCTTTGTTTAATACATTTGTGGTTTTTATTATTTCTGTTCTGGTCCAGTTTGTTTAGAGTTCTGTAGGCTGCTGTATATTCATGGGTATCTCTCTCTCTTTAGGTTATGGAAGTTTTCTTTCATAATTTTGTTGAAGATATTTGCTGGCACATTTAATGGTAAATCTTCACTCTCATCTATACCTATAATCCTTAGGTTTGGTCTTCTCATTGTGTCCTAGATTTCCTGGATGTTTTGGGTTTCAAGCTTTTTGCATTTTGCATTTTCTTTGACTGTTAAGTCAATGGTTTCTATGGTATCGTAGGCATCTTAGATTCTTTCTTCTATCTCTTGTATTCAGTTGTTGATATTTGCATCTATGGCCCCTGATTTCTTCCCAGGGGTTTCTATCTCCAAAGTTGTCTCCCTTTGCGATTTCTTAGTTGTTTCTATTTCTGTTCTTAGATCCTTGATGGTTTTGCTCAGTCCTTCACTTGTTTGTGTTTTCCTGTAACTCTTTAAGAGATTTTGGTGTTTCCTCTTTCATGACTTCTGCCTGTTGACCCAAGTTCTTCTGTATTTCTTTAAGTGATTTTTGCATTTCCTCTATTGGCTTCTATCTTTTGACCCATATTCTCCTGAATTTCTTTACATGATTTTTGTGTTTCCCTTGCAAGGGCTTCTACCTTTTGATCCATTTTCTCCTGTATTTCTTTAATGTATTCATTTATTTCCTTCTTGGGTTCCTCTAATAGCATCATGACCAGTGGTTTTTAAATCCAAATCTTGTTTTTCTGTTGGGGTATCCAGACATGCTGTTTTTGGAGAATTGGGTTCAGATGCTGTCATATTGCCTTGATTTCTGTTAGTAACTTTCCTACATTTGTCTTTTTCCATCTGGTTATCTTTGGTGTTAGTTGGTCTTCTTGCCACTGGCTGGTGCTTGAACCTCCTGTGAGCCCATAAGGCTGTTTCCACACCACAGGATGGCTGGGTTTCCCCTGGCACAGATTGCTGATGTGCTGCCCTCCTCTTGGGTGCAGTTGGAGCCTTGCCGTGTCTTGCCCCAAGCAATGTTATACTCGGGTTGTCTCTGTGAACCTGTTGCTGCCCTCGTGCTCCATCAGGGTGCGCAGATGGTGGGATGCAGCAGGGACTTTTTCCAAGTGCTGATCACTCTACAGGGTAAATGCCCCCCAACAGGGTTGGCACACAGATGACCGGCAGAGTTGCCCAGGTCCTAGGTGCAGGCAGAAGCCTGACAGGCTGAGACCCATGCGATATTAGACTCGAGCTATGTCTGTGTATCTGGCGCTGCCTGTCAGATCTATCTGGCATCCAGGAGCCAAGATGCAGAGGTTCCCATTCCATTCTCAAGCATTGGTTGCTGGTATATTTATTGATTGATCAAGAACCAATTGTGAACAGTACCTTAGCATCAGAATCACCTCCTACAATAACCATGCATATTGATTTCTTGTAGTTTTTCATAGTGGTCTCTACTGTTGCAAAGATAAGGTTCTATGATAATACATGAAAATGCTGTCAAGGTATTGCAAGAGAGAGTAAATAAATGTGTTTTAAAGGTTTTATTAGAAGTCCAGATTTTCAGCTTTGCATTCCAGAGACTCAAAAGAACTAATTCTTAAATTTTATTTTTTCTTTCATATATTGTATCCCAACTTCACTTTCTCCTCTCTCTTGCCCCTCCTACTCCCACCATACCATACCATACCTAATGCCTCCTATAATACATTCCTCCTCTATTTCCCTGAAGAACAGGGCAGGCCCTTCAAGGATATTAACCAAACATAGAATATCTGGTAACAAGAACCATTTTTAACAGAATTGAGGAGTATACTTAAGGCTCTTAATAAATCAAACTTGAATAATTTGTACATTATAGTCCAATAAATATAATATATTGAAGACTTAATATCAAAATCAACGAATGATGTGATTTTTTTAATTACTTTGCAGGTTTCTGGGGGAAAGTTTTGGAAAATGGCAAATAAAATCAAAAGGCAGCTGTTCCACTTCTGTTTTATAAACTGTACCTCAGGGTACAATTAATGAAGAAAAGTTCTTAACTCTAGACTTATTTCAGCTAACACATGAAGAAATGACAGAATCAGTATTTTATCACTTCACATACCCTAGAGGAATAAAGGCTTAACACAATGATCATCAGTAAACACTGAAAGTATAATGTGAAAAATTGATAGAGATCATTATAATTAATAGATCAGACTGAAGCATATCACATATAAATCATTTTCTCATCAGTATTAAAAACAGACAAGGTGATCATATGAACCTTTGCTTATGATCTGAACTAATGTCATTGCCTAAAAAAATGTTATGGCTATACAAATAACTGTACCCAAGAAGTTTCTATATTTGTACTCAGGATGATAAGCAGGTGGCAGAGGTATACAACCAATTTATTTCATGAAAGTCCTAAGGCTCCTTATCCTTGTGCTCTTTGTAAACAATGAGCTGTTCCTTCCAGTACATAAAAACTATACTATATTGTTTAGGTAAGAACTGTAAATGCAAAAAATAGTTATATTATGAACTTAGTAAGTCATTATAAAATAATTGTGAAAATTGGAAAAACAAGTTTACTAGTCCAATATATTGGGAATTGTAATTAAATATTTATATATAATACATATATTTTAAGTCATTTTACTATTTTCACCTTTGAGGATGGCATATATGCATAAAATGGTTTAGTCAAATGGTCACTCCTGTATCTTCATATAATTTATTCAATATTCCTTCTSAATTTTCTCACCCAACTTCATGTGTCCTATGTTTTAAACCCACTGAATCAACTTAGTGTTATAAGTATCTTCATGGGTATAATACAATATGAATTTTCTTCCGTGTCCAAAATACTAGAGGAAAAATTATTTAATCCGTAATGGAAGGAAGTAATGCATTATTGATTAATTATTTGATAATGTGGATGTTGAATCAAATTTTAAACTATAGATTACTATATATTATATGATTGTGTTCTTTCAGATTTAAGCACTAATTTTGGAAAATAGGGCACTGAAATGGAGACCATCAATTAAAAAAGTATGGGCTGGTCTTCCAAAACACTAGTGTTCAATTTCCAACATACATATGTCAACCTACAAACAGTCATTTATAATATCACTCCCAAGAGCTCTGATTCCCTCTTCTGGACTCCATGGACACCATGCATAGATATGGTGCTCAAACATATATGTAGTCAAAATACTCACACACATAAAAGAGAATGGTAAAGTAAAATACAATCTTAGTAGATACACCTCTGGCAATTTTGTAGGTTTTTTCCTAATACTATATACATTAAGTCAATATGCCTTCTTATTTTGTATTCCATTATTTTATTATTTCACATAATTTTTAGTGCTGCTTCCTATAATTATCACAATTATGTGTTTGAATATATCTATGTGTTCAGAGAGTAAAGGAAAAGAATACCAATAGGAAGAGAAAAAGAGTTAACTTTTCTCATTTTGAAAAGTGCTAAACCCAGAACTGTCAATTTTCACTTGGAGGACCACAGGCTTGATTTGATTTTATATGTAGTTGCTTTATTCAATTGAAAAGTTTTACTGAGTATAATATACTTAAACAGAACTTTTTCTGGGAGCAATTTTAGTCAGATTAAAGGTTTGATTTGGCATGTGTTCCTCAAGCATGAAACACTATAATTTTTCATGTGTGGAGCGCAGATATAGTAGTCATTTGAAACAGTAAGGAATCAAGTTTCTTCTTTTCTCTTCTCCACAACTCTTACTTTACCCACTTCCTCTACTCCCTGGCCTTCTACTTCATCTTACCTCCCCTCTACTTATTTCTAAATTATGTATTCTTTTCTTTCAGAACATTTTCAATCACAATTATTAACAACAAACATATGGTTTGAATATTTCAGTTTTCTATTCTGTCTCTCCATCCACCCATATCTGATCTCTTCATTCCAATGCCCACCTAATCCCAGTCCATCACCAAAATCTGTCCAAATCCCCCTTTCCAGAGTACTGGGATAACCAACTGCAATTGGGTGGCATTTTAGGGGTGAGATAGAATCATAGTGCAATGGAAACTCCCAGGAATCTGTGAGGATGTCAATAGTGGAGACTCCTAGTAATCAGTAATAAGGAACCTGAACAGGCCATCTTCTATAACCAGGCAAGGCTCCTAGTGGAAGTTTTTGGACACCCATCCTATTATAAAAGTTTCAACCTACCATATGTCCTGCCTGAAATATGTGCTGTGGTAAAAGTTTGTGACACAAACCTTGTGTAATTGTCCAACCAATGACTGGTCCAGCTTGAGACCAAAGCCATGGAAGGGAGTCTAGTTCTGACACTACCTGGAGGAGCAGGAACCATAAGCTCGATAGCACAGACACATAGGATAAAACCAAAAATTACGGTCAAAAATTGTCAATGAAGTAATTCTTAATAACTGTGCTATACTTGCAAACTAGATCATTGCATAATCATCATCCAAAAGTCTTCGGCAAAAAATTGATCAGAGCAGGTCCAGAGACCCACAGACAAATATTAGGCAGAGTTCAAAATCCTGAAGAAGTTGAGAAGGAAGAGTTTGAGAATCTAGAGGGATCAAGGACAGTAAAATATATCCCACAAAATCAAGTTAACAGGGTTCATAAGGTGTCACAAAGACTGAAGTGACAATCACAGAACCTGTATGTATCTGAGCTAGGTCCTCTGCACATATGTTATGGTTGTGTATATTGATATTCTTGTGGGAGTAAGAGTGGGGCCTGAGTCTGACTCTTTTACCTGTTTTTAGCACCAATTTTACCCTATTTTGTTGCCGTAATATGAGGGGATATGCCTAGTCTTACTGCAACTTGATATGCCATGTTTGGCTATTATCCATGTGAGTCCTGTGCATTTCTGAGAAGAAATGGCAGAGTAGTAGATGGGAGAGGGGAGTTGGAGGCGGGAGGCACTGGGAAGACTGGATGAAGGACAAGCTCTTGTCAGGGTGTAATACATGGGAGAATAATTATTTTTATGTTTTGGGGCTATATATTTCCTTTTTAATAAATTATTTTTATACACTCCATGTTTTATTCCCGACCCCTACAAATCCTGTGTACCCTGTGACTGTTCCACATCCCATATCACCTGTCCTCCCATTGTCTCCAAATAGATGTCCCTACCACACACCCCACCTGACCTCTAAATACCCGGGGCCTCCAGTCTCTTGTAGGTTAGGTGCATCATCTCTGAATGAACACAGACCTGGCAGGCTTCAGTTTTATATATACTAAGGGCTTTATATCAGCTCATGTACGCTGTCTGTTTGGTGGTCCAGTGTTTGAGAGATCCTGGGGGTCCAGATTAATTGAGACTGCTGGTCTCTGAATGAACACAGACCTGGCAGTCCTCAATTATTATATATATATATATRTGTGTGTGTGTGTGTGTGTGTGTGTGTGTGTATGTATGTATGTATGTATGTATGTATGTATGTATGTATGTATATGCTAAGGGCCTCATATCAGCTCATGTACACTGCCTGTTTGGTGGTCCAGTGTTTGAGAGATCCTGGGGGTCCAGATTAAGACTGCTGGTCCTCCTACAGGGTCACCTTCAGCTTCATTTAGCCTTTCCTAATTCAACAGTGGGAATTAGCTGCTTCTGTCCATTGATTGGGTGCAAATATCTGCATCTGACTCTTTCAGTTGCTTGTTGGGTCTTCCAGAGTGCTGTTATGATAGGCCCCTTTTTGTGAGTACTCCATAGCCTCAGTAATAGTATAAGACCTTGGGACCTCCCCTTGCACTGGATCCCACTTTGAGCCTGTCACTGAACCTTCTTTTCCTCAGGCTTCTCTCAATTCCCATCCCTGTAATTCTTTAAGCCAGGAACAATTATGAGTCCAAGTTATGACTATGGAATGGACCCCTTTGTCCTCATTTGAAGCTCTGTCTTCCTGCTGGAGGTAGGCTTTTTAAGTTCCCTCTCCCTACTGTAAGGCATTTCATCTAAGGTCCCTCCCTTTTAGTCCTGTAAGATTCTCACCTCCCAGGTTTCTGATGCATTCTGCAGGGACCCCCCCAACCTATCTCCTGAGAGAGAATAAATTTTAAAAATGAAAAATGGTTTTGATTTGTTTCCAAATTCTCTTCATTGATATAGGTTTCTTATTTACTGTTTTACCGTTTATCAAACATTATATTTGCAAATGATTTTCTAATTTAGAATATTGATAACTAGCTGCCATTTCCATAGTCTATTCAAATGTTTTCTTTAATTTTCTTTGCCACAGTTGCTTTCAAACCATATTGATTTTTTTTAAAGTCTAACAGAATAGACTGGACTTTGTGCCAACTTTCTATGGCACTGCACAATCATCTAAGTTCCTAACCTGCACAATCATCTAAAATCCTTAGATGTTACAGTATCTTGAAACTATAACATCTGGAATATTTTTCTTTCAGTGTTGTTTTATATTTGCAACTAGACAGAAAGGATTTTTTCACAATATATTAGCCAAATTGTGTCACTGCATCTTACTTAATTATAAAGAAAATAAAACTGCAATTATCCTTTCTGCCCTCCTTCCAAAAAAAATAAAAAGAAAAGAAAAATGAAAAAGAAGAAAGAAATTAAAAAAAAAACACTATATATGGGAACACACAAGAAATATAAACCTTATTCTGACCTAAGTGAATTTGGATCAAGCACAACGTTTATATATTTTAAAATACTGTAAAACTGATATGGACAAAGTAAGCTATGTCCTATGGAAATATGATAGATAATGTAGAGATACTATGTTGCTTTTTATTTGATTGGCCCTTCACTCTACTTCTATGTAGAATATAACTACATTTATGGCACAAAAATAACCTTATATTTAATGTTGATATCATTTCATAATGTGATATGGGACTAAATGTGTATTACTAGTGTACTTCCTTTTGCACATACAAATGTTTATATTACTCATATGTGATGTAGCACACAAGAAAAGGATTTTTCAATATTTAAATATGTATGTGGCCAAAGTTACTGACATCCAAAATGTTTAAGTGGTACAGGCAACCTGTTTTGAGATATAGAAGAAGGTAGGACACACTATTTTTAGTCTATGGGTACAGTTGTAGAATCTTGCTGCAGACAGTAATTTCTAAGGTATATGAGATAATTAAATTTTCTATATCTTTATTTGCATCACCTTTAAATAATTTTTATTTACATTTTAAATGTTATCCCCTTCCAATTCCCCCCCCTCAAGCCCCCTATAACCTCCTCACTCCCCTCTGCCTCCTTGAGGGTGCTCCCCCACCCGCCAACCCACTCCTGCCTCAGTGTCCTAGGGTATTCAAGCCTCTAGAGGACCAAGGGCCTCCCCTCCCATTGATGCCAGATAAGACAATCCTCTGCTACATACCCAGCTGGAGCCATGAATGTCATTCCTCACCCCCATGTACTCTTTGGTTGGTGGTTTAATCCCTGGCAGTTTTGGGGGGTCTGATTGGTTGATATTGTTGTTATTCTGATGGTGTTGCAAACCTTTTCAGCTCCTACAGTCCTTGCCCTCACTTCTCCACTGAGCTCATTCCAGTGTATGGCTGTGAGCATCCACATCTGTATTGGTCCTGCTCTGGCAGAGTCTCTCTGGGGGAAGCTATATTAGGCTCCTGTAAGCAAGCACTTCTTGGCATTAGCAATAGTGTCTAGGTTTGATGACTGCAGATGGGATGGATCCCTAGGTGGAGCAGTCTCTGGATTATTTAGAAAAATAGAATATATTCATCATTGATTCCCTTATGGTTATAGTATATGATAGGTCACAATTTAAATTTTTTGAAAATATTACAAATGTAATGTTTCTAATTGTTGAAAATATCATACTAAAATAAATGGCCAAATGATTTCTTACCATCTCAGTGCATTTTATCTAGAGAATGGGAGAAAAAAAGCAAAGCTACAAATAGCACTGGTTTCTAAGAATCATTTGTATCAGCCACAATAAGGTGCTGGAAGCTGACTTTTCATACATTTTCATGATTGCTTTGGATTATTTTACAACATAATAAAAGTGTGTGTATTCCTCATCTTGCTTATGTCATGGAAACGATTCTAAATTTAAGAAGTAAGTAACCTAACTCAGTTCTGAGTGACTAGACAATTCTGTGCTGTGATTTCTTCTCACAATGGATATCAAAGAAAGATTCCTTTAGCACTTCTCTTTTTAAATTTTTTGTTCAATATATTCTTTATTTACATTTCAAATGATTTTACCTTTCCTGGGCCCCCCCTCCATGAAAGTCCCATAAGCCCACTTCCCTCCCCCTGTTCCCCAATCAACTCCTTCCCACTTCCTTGTGCTGCTAATCCCCTACACTGCTGCACTGAGCCTTTCCAGGGCCAGGGTCCTCTCCTTCATTCTTCTTGGGTATCATTTGGTCTATGAATTGTATCTTGGGTACTCTGAGCTTCTGGCCTAATATCCACTTATCAGTGAGTGCATACCATGTGTGTTCTTTTCTGATTGGGTTACCTCATCAGGATGACATTCTCCAGTTCCACCCTCTTGCCTAAGAATTTTATCCAATATAAGAATGGTCATTCCAGCTTGTTTCTTTAGTACCATTTGCTTGGTAAATTGTTTTCCAACCTTTGACTCTGAGGTAGTGACTGTCTTTGTCACTGGGGTGGGTTTCTTGTATGCAGCAAAATGTTGGGGTATCCAGGACTTGCTGTTATATGAGAACTGGGTTCTGATGGGGCCATGGTGCCTTGGTTTCTGTTGGTAATGATCTTGTGTTTGCCTTTTGTCATCTAGTTATCTCTGGTTTTAACTGGTCTTAGTGTCTCTGATTGTGGTTTATCTGTCTTGCAAGCCAATGTATCTGTACTCCTGGGATTCCCATTCTTTCTGTGCACACAGGTATGTAGGCACTCCTGAGAGACTAGCTCTTCTGTACTCCCAGGCCTCTCTGCACTCCAAATGCCCTGAGTGCGACTGGTTCTCAAATGCCCTGGCTGCAGCTGGTACTCAAATGCTCTGAGTATGGCTGGTTCTCTAGGAAGTATCAGAAGCGATAGTGTCTTCACTATGGCAAACGTGACAAGAATCTTCCACAGCAGAAAGGGCAGGCAGCAGTGGCATAGCTTTGAGAGAGAGAGAGAGAGAGAGAGAGAGAGAGAGAGAGAGAGAGAGAAAGAGAGAGAGAGAGAATGTTTGTGTGTATGATGTCTCTATTTTTAGCTCAATTATTTTTCTTTTTATGTTTTTCCATCTCTTTCTTTTACAGTACTACAATCAAATTTTATTCCTATTAACTCCAATTTCTCTGGTTTTCAACCTGCCTGTCTCTGAACCAATACCATGCAGTTTTTATCAACATTACTCAGTAGTACAGCTTGATGCTAGGGATGGTGATTTGGTGATTCTCCCAGAAGTTCTTTTATTGTTGAGAAACATTTTCACTATCCTAGATCTTTGGTTATACCAAATGAATTTTCAATTTGTTCTTTCTAACTCTATGAAGAATTGAGTTGTAATGTTGATGGAATTGCATTAAATCTGTAGATTATTTTTGGCAAGATGGCCATTTTACTATATTTAACCTGCCAATCGATGATCATGGGAGATCTTTCCATCTTCTGCTATTTTCTTCAAGTTCTTTCTTCAGAGACTTGAACTTTTTGTCATACAGATCTTTCACTTCCTTGGTTAGAGTCACACCAAGATATTTTACATATGATATAATAACACATAAAATAGTATTATGCAAATATATATAATATTTTATATTATTTCTGACTATTGTCAAGGGGGTCATTTACCTAATTTCTTTCTCTGCTTGTTTAGCCTTTGAGTAGGGGAAGGCTACTGATATGTTTGAGTTAATTTTGTTTCCAGCCACTTTGTAAACACAGCAACCCCCTCCCCCCCCCAGCTCCCAGGGACTAAACCACCAACCAAAGAGTACACATGGAGGGACCCAAGGCTCCAGCTGTGCAAGAAGCAGAGGATGGCCTTTTCTGGCATCAATGGGAGGAGAGGCCTTTGGCCCTCTGAAGCCTAGATGCCCCACTATAGTGAAATGTCACAGCAGGGATGTGAAAGTGGTTGGGTTAGTGGGGGAGCACCCTCATAAAATCAAGGGGAGTGGGGCTAGGATAGTGGGTTTTCAAGGAGATACCAGGAAAGAAAATACCATTTGAAATGTGAGTATATAAAATATTCAATTTTATATAAAATATCCAATATTTTATATAAAATATCCAATAATATAAAAATAAATATTAAATTTATTTGGCAAGGGCTATCAATAATCAGTAATATCTGGGTTTCATCTTTTTGGCATATGTGAACCTGTGTTTCTTTGATCTTTTGAAGCTGGCAGGGTTAGGAGAAAATTGTTTTATAAACTGAATGTGAAAATATTTATTGGCACTTCTAGGTGAAAATGTAGAATCCTGTGCAAATCATCAGCCTAACTTTCTGCTACAGGAATTTTGAAGGCATATACTGAGAAGGATACAAAAGAGAGGTCACTAACATTCGTACTCACCATATGGAAGACAATTTTTGTAATCATTCTGATCCTAATTGTGTAAAAGGCTCCACAGGAACAAAAATATTTGTAGTTAACTGATTGAGCTTTTGTTTATTATCAATAATTTTTAAATTATCAAAAATTCAGTGTTTAGATTTCTTTTAAAATGCTTATCATTAAGGGGCTATGACATTTCCCTATGTGTTTCCATGTCTTCTCATTTTCCTGTGTCATGAAGACATGCTCATACATTTTTAAATATATCTTGTCATACTTAAATCTTCAATTTTTGTAATATTGGCATGCATGTTATAATTAAGCAAGTAATAAAAATTCATACTAGTCCACCATTACATCTACCCAGTAGTTTTATTAAAAAAAAACAATGCTTTAATAATATAATATCAAATTAATTAATGCATAAATCTTGGTGAAATTAGCATACTCACAGAATATACTAATGTAGAAGACTTTGCTTACGAAAGTAGAAATTAGACTACACACCTGTAGGATTTTATGACAGCATTGTAGTTAATATGCACTCATTGAATACCCTCTAATTCCAGGTGATTTTCACTCGCTCAAAGGAAGTAGTTTATCAACTACCGAGTTTCTATCCCTACAGCTGTCTCAGTTCTGAGCATTTAAGATTCAATTAAAAAAAATGAATTAAACAATACATTGACTTTTATGACTTTTCTGATTTGTGTCTTTCATTTCTGTTTTTATGTCATGTATCATTCATACCATAGCATGTGTTCTGTACATCATTCCATTTATTTTTTAATTAATTACCTTATTTATTCTTTTATATTACATCGAACCATAATTTCCCCTCCCTCCACTCCCCTTAATCCCTCACCACACCTCCCCTTTCCTCCAGATCTACTCCTTATCCAGTACTCTATTTTATTGTTTTATTTATTTACATTCCAGTTGTTTACCCACCCTTCCAGGTCTCCCCTCCCATAGTTCCTCATCTCATTCCTCCTCTTCCTTGCCTCTGAAAAGGAACTCTCAACAAAAGACTTCCCCTTTCCCTGGGGCCTCATGTCTCTCAAGAATTAACTACATCTTCTCCCACTGAGGCCAGACCAGGCATACTCTATTTCATAGCTGCCAGGGGCCTCAGACCTACCTGTGTTTGCTTCTGGTTGGTGGCTTAGTCTCTGAGATCTGCCAGGGGTCCAGGTTAGTGGAGACTGCTGGTATTCTAATGGGATATCTCCATTTCAGCTTCTTAAATCCTTCCCTTAATTCCCTTTTGTTTGTTTTGCTTTTTACTAGATATATTCTTTATTTACATTTCAAATGTTGTCCCCTTTCCTGGTCCCCCCCCCAAAAAAAAATCATATAAGCCATCTCCCTTCCTCCAATCAACCCTCTCCTGCTTCCCTGTCCTCATATTCCTCTATACTGCATCATTGAGCCATTCCAGGACCAAGGGCCTCTCCTCCCTTTGGTGTCTAACAAGGCCTCTGCTGCCTAGGTCTGGAGCCATGGGTAACTCCATGTGTACTCTTAGGTTGATGGTTTTGTCCCTGGGAGCTCTGGGAGTATTGGGTAGCTCATATTGTTGTTCCTCCTATAGTGCTACAAAACCCTTCAGCTCCTTTTGCCCTTTCTCTAGCTCCTCCATTGTGGACCATGTGCTCAGTTCAATGACTGCTGATATTGACCCCTCTGTATTTGTCATGCACTGGCAGGGCCTCTCAGGAGACAGCTATATCTGGCTCCAGTCAGCAAGCACTTCTTAGCATCCATAGTAGTGTCTGGGTTTTGTAACTGTATATGGGATGGATCACTAGGTAGGGCAGTCTCTGGATGGTCTTTTCCCCAGTCTCTGCTCCACACTTTGTCTCTGTATCTCCTCCTGTGGGTATTTTGTTCCCTCATCTAAGAAGGACCAGATTATCCATACTTTGTTCTTCCTCCTTCTTGGGCATCATTTGATATGTAAAATGTGTCTTGGGTATTCCAAGCTTCTGGGCTAATATCTACTTATCAGTGAGTGCATACCATGTGTGGTCTTTTGTGATTGGGTTACCTCGCTCAGGATGATATTTTCCAGTTTCATCCACTTGCCTAAGAATTTCATGAATTCATTGTTTTTAATAGCTGAGTAGTACTCCATTGTATAAATATAACACATTTTCTCTATCCTTTCCCCTAATTCCTTTTAATGTTTTTCATTTGACTCCATTTTCTTATGTATAGAAGTAAGAACAGAGATGCTGTTTCATATCTTAATTTTAGACTTTCTTTCTCTGGAGAAGTCAAATTATTTTTCCTAGAACTAAGATTCCAGTATCCCCTAGTACAATATTTGTCCAGAATTGTTTCAAATCACAATTCTAGAAGTTATATAGACATGAATTATTTGTTGTATCCAAGTCCACATGAATACTGCCTGAATAACTGTCCATTTTCATTAATTTTTAAATCTTATGCAAGAAAAATATATAAATTTATGGAAGCTATAATTAGAATATATACAAGTAGGACCCAGTGACAACACATTGATTATAGATGTATAAGAAGTGACCTATGACCTTAAAGAGAATCTTAATTGAGGTTCCTAGGGGAAAGTAAGAAAAGAAAAAGCAGATGTGCACATAAGGATATTAAAAGTGCTATATCCATGCATGTTCAATGCATTCTCAGAAAATAATTGAGAATAATTTATTCTTCAATTTCTAATTGCTCTTTATGTTCAGAACAAATGGTTACTTTCAAAGTAAAGAGCCAATTTATATAAAGTATATCCAGTGACTAATATTAGTAATTTTACTACAGTTTTGAAAAAAAAAAAAACGGTTCATAGTGTTCACAAAGAAATAGGAAATACTGGCTGAAACATAGAAGGAAACATATCCAGATAAACTATATTTGAGAAATATCATGAATCAGCTTTAAAACATCAGTTTTATTTAACTGAACTATACTCAAAGAACAATTAGGATAAGAAATGAATTAAAGAATAATAAGAAAAAGATATATGAACAAAATGAGAATGTTAAAAATATACAAAACAGGGGGCTGGAGAGATGGCTCAGCGGTTAAGAGCAATGACTGCTCTTTCAGAGGTCTTGAGTTCAATTCCCAGCAACCACATGGTGGCTCACAACCATCTATAATGTAAACGTCTTCTAGTGTATCTGAAGACAGCTACAGTGTACTCACATAAATAATAAATAAATAATTTTTTTAAAAAAAAGAACTAAGGCTTGGGCTGGTGAGGTAGCTCAACAGGTAAAGCTGCTATTGTCAAGACTGACCTCCTGAGTTTCTCATGGGTAGGAGAGACCCAACTCTGGGAAGCTCTTCTCTGACCTCTAAGATTGTACTGTGGTGCTTGCATGCCCAGACATAATAAATACACAGNGTACGAAGTAAATTTTAAAGATAAAATATGCTGATGAAATTTTTAAAAATAAATAAGGAATTTCAACAAAAGTATTGAGTGATCTGAATACTTTAATGTGAGAAATTCAAATAATTGAGTCTGATGAGCAAAGGAGAGGGAATTGATAAATATGAAAAGACACTTAGAACCTACATTGGAACACCACTGGAGTCCATTTCAATGATTAGAATCAAAAATGAAAAAAGAGATGTATCATTTGTAGAAGTAAGAGTATAATATTACTAATGGTGATAAGCCTACATTTGAAAACCAAAGAAAATTTTATAAACACCAAGGAAAATAAAAATAAAATAAGGTACACTAGAACATACAAACAACTGAAAGACAAAGGTAAAAAGTTTTACAACAGAAAAAAATTTTGATTCACCACACACAATGGCCCTTCAACAAGTTAGAGGTCTTATCAGAAATTTTTGGATGATAAAATGAAATAGATTGATTACATATAACATCTAGACATAAAATATCCTATATTCTAGTAATTCTATACTTTGGAAACTTTCACTCAATAGTGAGGAAGAAATTAACGGTTTCCAGTACAATTAGATTTTATTACAACTAATACTGCTGTACAGGAAAAAAAAACCTAGCAAGGAACCTTAGTTTTGAAATGAAAAAAAAATATTATAGTGCTACTTGAAGCTAGATCAAGCTATATGGATGTAAGCCAGCAAAAAAAAAATAGCATTGTAATATATCATTTCAACTCCATATTTAAAAATATTTCATATGATTTAAGAAACATTAACTAAATCTCAACTAGGTTTATGGAATCACAAAGTATAATGATAAAAGCTTTAATAACAGAGGCTATAAATATAGCTCAAATAATAAAGTACTTGCTATTCAATATTGAAGTACTAAGCTTAGGTCCCTAGCACCCTCATAAAAGCCATGTGTGGTAGTATATTCTAGTTACTCCACTGTTGCTGAGATAAAACATATGCACTAAAAGCAACTTGTGGGGCAAATAATTTATTTCACTTTCATTTCCAGGGGACACACCATCATAGAGGAGTGTTAGAGCTAGGGAAACTTAAGGCAGGAACTTTTGAGAACAGCTTTTGCTAACTTACTCTTTGTCCTATTCCCAAGCTCATGTTTAGCTAGTTTTCTTTTATAACCCAGATTCACTAGTCAAGGAATGGTACCACTGACAATAGACTACCCCTCATGTATTAATTAGTATTCAAGACAATACAATACAGGCCAATCTGATTTGAAATTTCTCTCCCTGTCAGGGACAAGACAAAAATCAAGATTGGTGGAACTCACTGGCCAGTATGCCTTGCTAAAATCATGAACTCTATGCTCAGTGAGAGACTCTGTCTCCAATGAGAAGGCAAATGGTAATCAAGGATGACTGATCAACATAGAAATTTAGACTCCCAAATGACCAATTATTCTAATTGCCTGTACATGTACATGTGTACAAACACACAATTGTTATAACATAGCTTTAGTAAGTTATCAAAATTAGACTTGTATAAATTTAATTAACATTATTATAATTTTAGAATGGGTCATAATAACCTTGGAAACCACAGAGAGAGTTAGAACATAGAAAAATTAAAGGGAATAATATAGTAAATGAACAACCAAAAGGTATTTATGTATAAATAAAATAACATAATAGACAGTGTAATTTCTCTCCTTTATTATATATTTTTAAATATAAGGAATTAATCCTCATGCTGAAGAGATGGTACAGCTATTAAGTGCAGTTTACTGTCTTCCATAAGATCTGAGTTCAGTTTCTAATACCCATGTGATGATTCACAGCCATCTGGAACTTCAGTTTAAGAGAATCTGGTGTCCTCTTATTAACTCTGTGAGAATCAGGTACACATGTGATGCAAATACATACATACATGCATACATACATACATACATACATACATACATACATACATACACTCATATGCCTATTCTGGCATGGTGATACACTACTATAGATGTAGCACTTCTGAGGTGGAAAAGGAAAACGAAGAGTTTAAGACTAGCATCAGATATTCTAGGCTCCTGTCTGGAAACATAGCAGTGTAACAGTAATAGTGTCAGGTGTTGGTTCTTTCCCATAGGACAGGTCTCAAGTTGGGGCACCTATTAGATGACCATTCCCTCAAACTCTGTTCCATTTTTTACACCTGAACATCTTGTAGATACAACAAATTTTGAATAGAGGGTTGTGTGCATCGGTTGATCTCCCTTTCTACCCACTGGAAGTCTCACTTAGATATAGGAGCTGGCTCCTTTGGAACCCGATGTTCCCAGCCTCTAGGAGTCTCAGCTATTGTCACTTCCACAGACTCTCCAGATCTCCCCCCTTACTAGGTCTCTGCCTAGTCTCAGAGATACCTAGCATTGTTCTCTCTCCCAGCCCTCACCTAAGACCTTTCGCCTCAAACCTGATCTCATCCATGTTCCTCTACCTACCCAATTCGTTTCCTCCATCTACCTAGGTGTAGATTTTATATCCCCTTCTAGCATAACTGTCTCCTGAGATGCTTCATCCATCTCAAAACAGATGCATGAAGCCACAGTCAAATATCAGTTGTAGATCTGTGAGTCTTGTGGAAGTGTGGAGCATAGAGTTGAGCAAAACAGAGAGGTCAAGGACATCTCAAGAAGACCTACACAGTCAACACACCTGGGCTGATGGAGTCTCACACACTGAATCACCAACCAAAGAGCAAGCAGGGTCTGGACATAGGCTCCTACAAGTTTGTAGCAGATTGTGTACATTTGTGCAGATTGATCTTGATATGAGCCCCATAACTATTGAAGCAGAGGCTGTCTCTGTTATCTGTTACTGCATCCACTTCCCCTAGAACAACTAGTACCAACTCAGCTTCAGAACCAAGCCATGATGCAGGTTCTAAGCTCTCTTTACTGCTCTCTTCACTGCTCTGGGTAGTACTAATACCATTCCTCAGGCTCCACTGGGCATTTTAAAGAGAAGATATATCAAAAATATCCAAAAGAGATTATGAATGTTTTTGAGTGTTAGATTGATTGTCTGCTATGCAGAAGATCCTAGCTGCAATTACTTTCAATACCAAGTACTACAAAAGAAGAAAAATCTAAAGTCGTTATATAAAAATGTGTTTTTACTGCTGCTTACAAACCCAGAGAAAATAAAAGCACAGATATAAAAAATAATTGGTATAAAACTTGCATTCCAAGTTTACCCATGACAGCCACCACAATTTGGGAATTTATCTTGTCTTTGAATAGGTAAATGACAAAGGGCAGCTATAAATTAAAATGTATATATTA
>BDUI01012343.1:22691-47491 GCA_002335545.1 Apodemus speciosus
GCAGCATCTGCATGCACCTCTAAACCATGCTTTCTTTGGAGATCCTGTTTATACATTACCCCTTGTAGGTCACCAAATAAGAACAATCACTGAAGATGATGAGTAATCAAAAGGTTATTTTACATACCAATGACACAACAGGGCTCTGGAATTCCTTTTAGCCATTTTTTTTTTTTAAATTCTGAAATGAGTATTCATACCACCTYATTTGGCTGTTTTGAAACCAATATAAGAAGTATCCCCTAAATTAAAGGCAAAAAAGAAATTTTTATGTCTCACCAACTACAGTTTTTACTGTGGGAAGCAGATGTGTATTTTCCCCCTCTAATTAATGAAACACTACATTAGCGAAATTTCTCCAAACATTGTGAGTCTGGAAGACAGCTCTTGACTTCAGCAAAGTGGTTCTGACACAGAGGACTACTTAGGCTGATTACCAGTGTCTCTATTCCCTGTAGGTGCCCTCAGGGGATCTGTATGAGCTTATATTTCCTCTTTAAAAGTGACAGTCAGAAATGAAATTAGATTACATATGGCTCCCTTTAAAGGGGCAATGCGATTGTATATTTGTGTGTCCACTTGAAAACTGTGAGGATTTAAGAGTTTCAGATTTCCTGTTATGCAAAGGGAATCGAAGCACCACTACAGTCTCTCTTGTACATTTGGGGAGAAATTTATGATACAAATCAAAAATTTAAACTTCAATTAATTTTATTTACATAAACTCAWAGTTACAGAGAGAATGTTTATCAGGGAAATATGGTCCAGTACACTAAGAGTCTTTAGTTGGTTTTGGCTTTTGGAATTTTATTTACAACATGACAGACAATATTGTGGTTACAGAGAAAAATGAATTGATGTGCATTTTTTGAATGTTATACCTACTCAGTGTAGCATGAACAGCTAATACAGTCACATATAACTCTCCTCAATGAGTTTGTTCCAATGCAGGCATGAAGTGATGTGAAGTTTCCTATATTTGTATCAGAAAGGATACCAAAAGCATCATCTCATAAGCAAAGTGAAGACAGCTAAGTGAACAAAGGTTCACAAACAGAAAGCTCTACAGCTAGCTTTATAGTTTAAAGAAATTATCTGCAGGTTGTTTGGGGAATAGCCTCTGGCTAGTCATTGCTTCCAGGCTTAGAAGAACACTGGAGATGAGCCCTTGACTATACACAGCTTGTCAGATGCCTGGGTTGCCATGAATCTGTTGATCTGATCTAATGTGAGTTTCTGACCTAATTTTATTGTAGGATTTAGTGTTCAGGCAGAGAAAACAAGGTTAATGTGTTGATACAGAGTGAGATTAAACAGCAGACACTCTCATAATAACCCTCTCTAATTTTGGCTTCCTCTTGTGAATGTCATTAATCCAAACCACTTTTCCATTAATCATTTCAGAGTACCACAAAGCTGTTTTGCTTGTTTTTGAAGTAAAAAACTATATATCCAGATTGTCTTTTTCTGAGTTGAATGAGATACAAAAACAGTGATTTGGGTTACTTTCCCAAATACATTGGAATGTTTTTTTTAAATTCATAGAACCCCAGGTTTGGAAGAAAAAGTTCAGTAGCCATCCTTGATCATCCCTTGCTGAGTATTCTTTAGTAAACCAGAAACCACTTCTATGAGTATGGGCTATATGTACATCAATTTATTTTGGGTTTTTCAGTGATGGTGGTGGAAGATATTATTGTTAAATATCTAAGAGTATTTTTGTGATAGGAAAATATTGATGGTTTTCCTATCCCACTGTTTTCAGTAAAGGTCACCCTCCTGTCCTAAGATGATTAATATATACCTCACAAATCAACAATGTGTGATTTACATGATGCTAATATTTGTAATGACAGTGGCCGATGGCCCTAGTCACCTGCCATCACAGATTAGAGCCCAAACTAACTAACGTCGTCTTTCAGATCCATTGCTTAGGTTTTGCCTATTTCAGCTTCTCACAGACTGATTTCAGAACAACTAGGTTTTCTCTTGCTCCTTTTTCCAGTATATCCGGGACCAGTTCCTGGCTTTATGCTTTAAGCCGATCAGTAACTGTTCTGTGTCTGAAATAAATAGACAGATGCTAGCAAGAGGAGGGGCTATTTAGAACACAGCCACATCCAGATAGGGCACTTCCCAGGATGAGTTCTTCTGATGCAGAGGAAAATCACCATGGAGAATGGACATTTGGAACTCCAACTCTAAGACAACTGAGAGACTTAAAGGAATCTCATTGCAAAGGTGAAGGTACCCTTCCCTTAATTCGTAGTGCTAAACTATTTATAGGTTCTTATGGGGGCTTTCTATTTCCTATCTAAGATTATTTTGTTACACAGTTTAAGCTATGGGGAAATATTCTCAACCTTTTATGTAAAAATGGCATTTATAAATGTTTAAAAATAATACATACGGGAAAGGAATTAATGTGGAACTAGAATATGAATAAGGAGATGTATTTTTTTCCTACTAAATTTGAAGTAGCTCCTGGAGATCATGTTTAATGTAATGAAATTGCCAGAGTAGACCTAAACATGCTAATAAAATTGCCTCTGGGGCTTCAGTCCAACTTTGAGGTGGCCTGGAAGAAAATGTCTGCATTACAAATGTGCGGGTTACCTTAAAATTAATTATAATCATAAGTTGGTAGAAGGAAAATCAAACCTTTCCCCAGGAATTTCTGCTGGGGACTTATGCCTCCAGTTAAAAGTTATTTTCTGTGTTGCTCATATTTGAAAATATTCATGGCCTGCTAGAATATGGACATAGCCAGGCTGCCAAGATGCAGGGGGTTGGGGGTGGTGGTGAATCTCCTTCTCTGTGTCTTAAAAAACAAGTACCTTTAGCAAAATGTACCAGCAAGACTTTTAAAAACACAAAATTAGACCAACATTTAGAATCCATTATTCTAATTAGTAAATTGCATTTCAGTCTTTGATTTGGCGCTATGTCAAGCACTCAGTACATTTTGGTGTTAGAGTAAGAAATGAAGAGRCTCACTGGAATGAAAATGACCATCACCAAGGAAAGGCAGTTTTCTATCAGGCTGTGCATTACACAGCTGTTTGGTGTCTGTACGAGTTTTTAATTACTCCATTATTGAGCATCTTTTATATCAACTGTTAATCTCTCCATGTCTAGGTCAAAGCAGTAACAAGGTTGGAGAGAGAGAAATAGAAATAGAGAGAGAGGGGGAGAGAGAGACAGAGACAGAGAGAGGCAGAGAGAGACAGAGACAGACAGACAGAGAGACAAAGACAGAGACAGAGACAGAGACAGAGAGAGGCATTATTTTGGTGTGTCTAGAGAGTGTAGTTTAATCCAGGTTGCTCAGGCCATCTCAAATGATATGTCACACATAACCTAAGAGCTGRGAGAGAGTGGGGAATCCAGGAGGAACAGGCTTATAAGAAAAAGAGACACTAAAAGAAGAGGTCAGAGAGGCACTTTTGTAAAGAGAGAGAAAACTCAACGGTGTGGCTAGAGCAGGGCCAAGCCTGTGAGGTTCAGAAGGCTAGGCAATTAGATCTCGGTGGGAGGTGGATATCCTTGCAGAGACCATGGGGTTACTGATAGGACTTTGACTCAGACAAATGGCCATGAAATGGGAAGCTCCTGGGGTCATTTGACATGAAGACTGGTTGGCTCTATAACTGAAAAACTGGCCTCCTAGCTGCTTTGTGGATCAAGGAGAGAGGTGGATGCTCCAGCCCTGGAAAGACACTGAGTTGAGCAAAGACTTGTCTGCAAGGAAGGAGCTGAGGTAGGATAGGTCAACTGTCTCAGATTGGATATGGAGTGTGAGAACACCATTCAGGGGGTGATGGTGGCCTTAGAAAGGATTGAGAAGACAGAACAAGAGGTGTGGTACTTACAAAAGATGTCATACATATTAAGTTACAAGTGTCCACTGGGCTGTCGTTGATTTAAGAATTTTGTATTATTTATGGCTCATTTTCAACCTTGTAGGTGTAAACTTGAAAACCTTTGAAGACATTTCAAATGTTTACAAAATGCTAACAGGTACATGACTGTATGGGCACATGTTTCAGCTCAAGGAAAGTTTACTGTTTTTATTATTATTATTATTATTATTATTATTATTATTATTATTATTATTATTATTAATATAGGTTCTATCTACCCTCATAACATTTTGTCAGTGTATGATACAGTAATTTCACTTAGAATATCCCTAATGCATCGTGGGAACCAAAACTTCTAGTCATTGAAGAATAAACGAGGGTGTGCTTTTGCAGCAACTAGAGCAAATGGACAATTGCCTAGAGGAACTGCTGCTGTGCGTTTATTGGAGTCAGTGATCTTGTTTCTCAGAGCTATGTGATCCATGAGTTGGGGGTGGGGTTGCACATGTAGGCTAAAGCTAACAATCTTAATCCTGTAATTTAAGAAGCAAGATAAAACGCAGCTGGAGGCCTCTGTGACATCTGACATCTTCAAATAGGAACAATGCTTTTATAAATAAATGGATTCAATCATCATTACCATTGGTAATGTTACGGTCTTTTGGCAACTATGGAGAAATGAATAATTAGTCTTCTAATTGATGTATATAGGACACATTCCCTGTTCTAAGGTCTTTTGATAAACCTGCAATTTCTACCTCATTGTAAGGAGGAAATTTGGAGACCTGCTGTGTATGCCATCGGGGTGAAGCACGGCCGAACAGTGTTGAAATCTGAGTGTCTAAATACAAGATGAGATTAGAGTCTTTACTTGCTGGATTTAGTGAGGTCCATAGCAAGTTCTTTAACTCCTCTTAAACTTACTCATTTTTTTATTGAGGAAAATAATATTTGTTTTGTTCAATTGTTAAAAGACAAGACATGTACATGCACCATGTGGAGGTCACTGGCTTGAGGGGCAGCCAACATACATCTGCTATAGCTGGTACCCTCTGTCACTGTGTGCATTATTGTTGATGTTGGTACGTTTGCTTCTGTAACTGTGTTTTCCGTTATTTATCATATAAGACTACTCCATGATTCATCAAATAGACCTCCATATTCAAAGATGTTATATTGCTATGGGGGGGGGTAAAAATTAATATAGAAGTGTCTCTGCTTTTGGCATTAATAAATGGCACACCCTGCAAAAGCTTTCAACTTTTTATATCCTATTTGAACACATCCACATATTTTGTTTTGTTCCCTAAAATTCTTAAAATTGCATGAGGGAAAACTTGATTATGTAGATTCAAGTAGATTCAGTCATCAATGAGTTTGAATCTTATTTATTAAACTGTTAGTAAGACAAAGGATAAACTATCACTTGTGAAAAGTAGCTTTCCAACCTTTTTCAAAGCAAATTGATGAATGCTCCTACTGTGGTAATGTAACATAATCTAGCAGAATGCATAATTCTCATTGTGAGTTTCCAAATATTTTAAAGGAATCACCTTAAATGTTTTCCTTCTTGGAGTGTGAACCGCCAATATGTTTGCTCTTTTAATGAAGATGAATTCTTTTTGTCCAAGGGCCGTAATAGTTTTTGCTGTAGTTAGGGAGAATTCATCAATAATGAAGTATTAAGACAACTCCCATGTATCTCAAGAGCTCACATTTGAAATGATRCCTTGCTCTGCTTTGCATGTGGGTACCTTTTCTGGTGGGCAGTGCATTCAGTGTCAGAGTATAATCATCTCCCAAGACATTTCTTTACCCTGCAAGAGTTTGGGGCTGTTGGGCAAACTGGCCCTGCTGTGTTCCCAGCTGCCCTTTGACTGGGGAAAAAGCTCTTTCTGTTTCTTTAGTGCCGTTATTGTAACTCAGGCATGTTCAGCATTTTGACAATATATAGCAGACATACATGGAGGAACTTGAGCTTCTTTAGATTTTCCTGGGGAGATGCTTACTTCCAAGGACTCTTGTTGCCAGTTTTCATACATAATTTTAAAAATGTTGGTGTTGATGTTAATAGTTGAAATATAAAAGTATTGAAAAAGGATGGTACTTTATTTAGAAGGTGAACAATATTTTGTGACTTATAAGAAGTGTGATAGAGGTCAGCAGTAAAGAAATTTAAAAGAAAGACAATGATTGGAGAAATAATTGTATGAGACAGAACACATGCTGATCCTTCGCTCAAGAGAAGAAAGGGAACTACCTTTGGCTCCCCTTTCATTCCTGTTAGGAAGGAGTTCATAACAGGTGACATAATGTTCTGAGATGATCTAGAAAAGTTTGTAGAAAAGTATCAGTATTTTGACAAAATCATAATCGATGTAGATTATTCTTTCTTCCATATTGACTCCAGTTGATTAAACAAATAGCTAAGAGACAAGTAATTGATACTTTTTCTCTAAATGTCTACTGTCTTCTCTTTGAAGTCCATAAAGCTTATCTGGTCTCAGCAGACCAATGAAAATGGTTTATTTTATTTATAAAGAAATCTGATGATGTGTTCATAAGCCTTGTTAGCATAAACATTCAGTTTGAGAAGTTAATTAATTCAGATGTCAAATATTTTTCTTAGATTGTTTCATCTTGTTCTTRTAATTATACTCCCACAACTTCTTTATGTCTCTTTGGGATCTTAATTTAATTTTTAGGTTTCCATTTTTATACTCTATTCCAATTCAATATTTCTTTTTAAATTTTGTAATTGTTCTACTCAATTCCCCAGTAGTTATTTTAAAAGCCTTGGCATTTCAAGCAAAAAAAAAATAGAGAACACATTTTTAAGACTTGGTATATAGTTCAACAGATTAAATGGGATAAAGAGAGATGGGGGAGGGGATAAAAGTGACTGCCCAGTAAAAGGCTTTTTAGCAAATCATATTGAATCTCATTAATAAAGAGTCCACCCACTAAAGCTGCACAATCAATCTGCCATGTGCATTAGTGATGTCTAGCCCAATTCAGGTAGATAATTTTTTCTCTGTCGGTCGGTTGCCACTCCATCAAAATATCCGTAATACATGTCTTGCTGAATTTTCCCTGATTCATGACATTTGTTGCTCACAGTTAGGCTAGACTATACAGGTGTAACAGAAGAGTAAAAAATAAGAAAGAGTATCTAACTGGAGAAAGATTCAATAACATAAAGGATAGTRTCTGTAAGCAATCTACCAAAAGTAATCTGGCAAGGCATAATACAGCTGAACACTATTGCCAAGTGTCAGCTAAAAAGAAAGGGGGGGGGAGTGTGTAGCCAGTATCAAGCTGGAGAACTTCAGTGAGACGATTACTAGAGTGTACTCTGATATCCATCACTAGGTAACATTAGGTCATAGAGAATGAAAGTGGAAGAGAAAGAGAAGGAAAAATAGAGTCACCATTTGCTTCCTTGAGGTTTTTGAATAGTTGTAGTCTGTTTTCTAACCATGAATGATGTATTTAATGATGAGGACCATGACTAATACTCTTTCCAATGAGCAGCTGTCAGGAGTACTCATTGTTATAAACAGATAATTTTTACAATCCCAATACAATGTGCCTTTGTGAGAGTCTGGCTTGAATTGATGCCATGGGATTTTTTTTCTAAAGGAGTCAATCAATTTCACATGTGTCCTGAAAAAAACAAGCACCTGCTTTTGAACCTGTAGTCAAAGGGAAAGTGTTCTGTCACTTTGCAAAAGCTTAAAAGTCTCCAAGGAGATATTGTGCATAGAAGAGAGCATTTTGAAATGAGTTGGAAACACTAAGCCTGTGCAGTTATATGATTGTATTAAAGTAGAGGAATGAAAGATTAGAGTGTTATTGGGTTTTAGGAAGGAATACTGCTTGGGGATTTGCCCTTAATGCAGTGACCTTATCTACCCRAGTCTTTCCATTTCAATGTGACTTAGAATTGTAAAAAGAAGTCAGCTTAAAGGTATCTATCTACACAGCCCCTTGTGTGTGTTCCCTCTAGCAAAGAGCCTCTATCTTTAGCTCAATGCAATTGGCAATCTTGTTTTGAGACAGACCATGATTTAGTTAACAGGAGAACAGAATGACCTTTGTCACCCCGGAGCTGAATAAGGAGTTCAATGCAAGTTTGAAGGCATGTCTGAACTAATGCAGCAGAGATAACCTGAGAACACAGCACAATGGCTATTGTGAGCATAAAGAAGAAGAGAGAAATCTACCATATTGGGACACAATGCTGTCATGCACCGGCATGTGCANTTGACTTTATTTATTGTATTTTATTTTTTTACAGTAAAGAGCAACGATATCCTTTTTTCCTTTTTTCTTTTTTTTCTATATTCTTTGTTTACATTCCAAAGGCTTTCCCCTTTCCCAGTTCCCCCCTCACCATATGTCCCATAAATCCTCTTCTCTCTGCCCATTCCCCAATCACCCCCCCATCATTTCTCTGTTCTGAGACTCTCCTTGACTTTATTGTGGCTCAAAGGTAAGGGTCAGATGTCAACTTTATTATCTTGGTTCTCTCCTACCAACTTTCTTCTGGTTTATGAGATCAAGGTCAGCTCGGCTGGCTTTCTGATTCAAATATCACCCACTGGGTGATCTTACTATGCCCTGTAATATCATTTTTCTGAGATAGCATAAAAAATTGAAATGGCAAAATACTTTCAGGTTAATAAACAAAGCAGAAAGACCAGAAGATAAAATGTTCATTTCTGTTATCCATGATACTATTGTATTTTCTCACTCAAATGAACCTCTCTGATTTAAAACTATCCCACTCTATAAGCCATTTGTGTGAACTTGTTTTTTTATGTTTTTAACTGTGCCAATTTATATTGCTTTTGGGAACCCATGATGAGATTATAATGCTTAAACACTCACACCTTGAAACTAAATATTACGTAGCCAATTATAAAAAGAAGCACCTATTCAGGAAAGCTGATGATATTTCCAAAACCAGCATTCCATTGTATGGATACTGAGATTATGAAATGTCCTACTGGATGATTTTCTTTGTTCTTCACTGCATACTGGTGATTAACACTGAAACAACTTTGCTGAGTCACAGGAAAAAAGAACAAAGTTCTTTTTAACGAATCAAGTATTTTGAAATAACAATACTGATTACCAGTTTTGTGAGTATAGATTTGAAGATGTTCACATATACAAAGCAACAAATAAAGCCCAAAGATGTTCTATGACTCATCTGTGAACTTTAGAGAATAGTTGCTTGAATACTGTCTCAACTTTTTGTGTTTGAAGGACATGTGACTAACTCAAAGTCACACAACAAGCCAGTTAAACTGTAAGAAAACAAATGTCCTACACCTTGCTTCAACGAAGTTCTTTTGTTTATTGAATTATCTGTTTATTTTCATTGAATTACAGTGTCAGAATATATCAATTAAAAATCTCATTTAGATGAATGTTAAACACTCTGAAATTGAAAGAAAGTAAGAAAAGACAGAAAAAGAACAAAAACAAAAACAAAACTAGTTTCTTGGAGGAGAAAAAAATGAAGTCATTTCCATGGAATTGACCCAGATCCAGACAGGTCTGACTTAGGACAAGGACTTTGAAGTGAAAGCCTGACAGTTTGTGATATTACCAATTTATAAAATAATCGCATCTTCAATGATACAATGTCAACCTGTCACACTACAGAAATGTCCTTTTATCCTGTCAGATTATCCAGCATAACAACTGCTTTCTCTCAGCCTTCAGGAGTCTGAGGGCAGAGGTGAAAGGAAATGAGTTTCTTTTCTGTTGAGAAGGCTTTTTTACTCCTTTGCTAAACAAAGTTAATAAACAAAATTCTATGTTCTGAGAAGATTGATGTACATCATTTTTTTTAACAGAGTATAGTTCTTCGAAGTATTTGAAATAGAATATTAACACTATTCAACTGAATATGACTTTATCAGTACAGTGTGGTTGTGATTTTTGATTTTTCTTCATAAGACCATCTCATCCTTCATGAAAATTTCAGATTGCTATATCACAATGTTTCAGTTAAGTATGTACATGCCTAACTTCTATATTAGATCTTATTGATATTTAGAATCAGGATCATGACCCACAATATCTGATGTGTTTGGCATATTATAAAAATGAAGACCCACAATATCTGATGTGTTTGGCATATTATGAAAATGAAGACATAGCATACCCAAACTTATGGGACCCAATGAAAGCAGTGCTAAGAGGAAAATTCATAGTACTAAGTGCCCTCATTAAGAAATTAGAGAGATCCTTCACTGACCAGTAAACAGCACTCCTGAAAGCTCAAGAACGAAAAAAAGCAGAGAGACCCAAGAGGAATAGACTAAGGAAATAATCAAACTAAGGGTGGAAATCAACCAATTAGAAACAAAGAGAAAGATACAAAGAATCAACAAAGCCAAGAACTGATTCTTTGATAAAATCAATGAGATAAGTATACCCTGAGCCAAAATAATTAAAAGTCACCAATGCAGTATCCAAATTAACAAAATCAGAAATGAAAATGGAGACATAACAACATAAAATGAGGAAAATAAAAAAAAAAATCATCAGATCTCACTACAAAAGCCCATACTCAAAAAGTTGGAAAATTTAGAAGAAATGGATGATTTTTCTAGACAGATACCAAATGTGAAAGTTAAACCAAGAACAGGAAAGCTATCCAAAGATTTCCATAATCCCTGAGGAAGTAGAAGCAGTCATTAAAAACCTCCCAACCAAAAAACAAAAGAAAAACAAATAAAACAAAAACAACGACAACAACAAAAACAAATAAAACCCAGAGCCAGATGTTTTTAGTGTAGAATTCTATAATTCTACTAGACCTTTGGAAGACCTAATACCAATACTTTGCAAACTATTCCACAAAAAACAAAAGAGAATGAACTCTACTTAATTCATTCTATGAAGCCACAGAAACTCTGATACCTAAACCACAGAGAGACCCAAACAAGAAAGAGAACTTCAGGCCATTTTTGCTTATGAATATCAACATGAAAATAGTCCATAAAATTCTTGCAAACCAAATCCTAGAACATATCAAAACCATTATTCTCCACGGTCAAATAGGCTTCATCCCAAGGATGCAGGGATGGTTCAATATATGAAAATCCATTAATGTAACCCACTATATAAACAAACTCAAAGAAAAACATTACAGGATAATCTGACTAGATGCTGAAAATTCCTTTGACAAAATAAGACACCCCTGCATGTTAAAAGTCTTGGAAATATCAGGAACTCAAGACCCATGCCTAAGCASAGTCAAAACAATATACAGCAAACCAAGAGTCAATATTGGATTAAATGGAAAGAAAGATAAAGCAATCCCAATAAAATCAGGGAAAATACAAGACTACCTCTCTCCCAATCTATTCAATATAGTACTCAAAGTTCTAGCTAGAGCAATAAGAGAACAAAAGTTTATCAAGGAGATACAAATCAGAAAGAAAGAAGTCCAAGGCATCACAATTGTTATAAGTGAATATTTAGGTTATATTTCATTATTGTTAAGAAAAATGTATGTTTACATTTGTCTTTTATGATCAATTTAGTGATATGCTCTACAAGAAATTTGACCACATCTATTAGAAGGATACATTCACTGAGTCAGATATTTCCTGGTAGTCTTCCTTTTTCTTTCTCAAAAATAATTTATTTGCATGATAATAGTGAGAAGCCCTGGAGAATGGATGCACTCCTCATCATTAAGGAGGGATGACTCCCTCACTCCCCATTAGAAATAGTCAGGGTCTCTGTGATGTTTTTATTTTGATACTTGAGTACACAAATCGCTTAACTTGCTGATATTCTAGCTCAATGAGATGAGGAATGGAGAGAAATTACCTCAGCATAATAAATACTTTGAAAGGCAAATCTATGGCCACTGTCATGATGTATAGGAAGAATCTCAAACTGTTCCCACTAAGATCAGGCTTAAGGGTCTACCCTGTTTGCATTTATTCAGTGCAAGGCTTAGCTGGAGGTGGAAGAAAAAATGATAGAATATATGTGACTAAGGCAGACAAAGAAGTCAAAGTAGTATTTGTAGATGAAATGCCACCTTAAGAGACTCCAGCAAAAATTATCAGATGTGATAAATGATTTCAGGAGTGTAGAAGCATAGGAATTAACAATAACAATAACAATTAACAACAATAACCACTCCCACCACCACAACAACAACTCAATAGTCTTCCCAAATATTTTGATTTGTTTTATGTTTTTGATATACTTTCCCTCTATGTCAGTCTGGCATCAAATTGACAGCAATACTCCTGTCTCAGCATTACAATCATTAGAACTGAAGCTCCATCCACCATGTCACAGGAGAAATATTTTACAGAATTTGGAGTATTTTTGTCTTTTGGTTTTTTATTTTTTATCTTTCACTACACATAATGCATGGCACAGAATGCTCCTGCTATGCTGGGTATTGACCTGTTATACAGAATCTTTGGAAAAGTCTCAAAGTAGCAATGCTAATAATAGATACCTAACATAGTATTCCTAAGCTGTGGAGTTCATTATGAGAGTTGGATAAGACACATTTTGGATAAAGATCTTTCTAATTTATGATGTTTCTAGAATACAAGAGTTTTTCATGTGAGCCATTAAATACCAAGGAGTGTTTGTGATTTAAATAATAATCAATTCTGACAAATATTTCCACAAGAAATCTAGACTGATATTTGACTGAAATTTTACCCATGTCATCCTGGTCAGTCTGGTCAATGAAATTAACTGTATATCTTGGTTACCTCTGGGGATCTGAAGTCAACCTTCACAATATTGGATGCTTTTTATGTTTATGGCTTAAATTTTAGTTTGTTGTCAATTAGTTGTAATGACTCATTCAATTCTAATCTGCATTTACAGACTTAAAGACAAACCAGACAGAAAGAAATTTGTTTCACAAACACCTCTGAATAGTTGGGATGGACATAGCTGTTTCATCAGTGATTTAATAAGATTAACCTTTGTTTGGAACAAAGTTATTATTTATAAATTAAACAGCGTTAGTAGTAAGAATATTGATGCTACTAATAAATTATTAGATCTGAGCATATCTTCCTATGATACTGCATAATATATAACCATTAATCAATACTCTATTCACCTTTAAATTAGGAAATACTATTATCCACTTAACTGCTTCAGAAACATTTTTGAAGTATATGAAAGGTAAATTTCTCTAGGGATTATTGAAGGTATTTATTTAAGTCACCATAATGAAAGTGTGGCTGTACCAAGGTGATGGAAAGATAAATCTAAAACTATTAAAATATGAATTTGTTTTAAACTTTTAAAACTCCAGTGTCATGCTCAGTGAAGTATTATACAGAGAGAATCAACAACAGTGGCTGGGTATTTGTTTTGATATGCTTTTAAAGAAACTCAGAAGTTAACAACAAGGAAATGTTTTAAGAAAACCCCATTCTTCTCGTGAGTGATTCAACTGGCAGAAAACCCGACCGTCACAGCATCCCAGTGCCCCTATGGTGCCAAAATGAAGTAGAAACATTTGGTCCCAAGGAGGCTTAATATTTTTCTGTTATAAATTACTGTTGCCTTGTCTCTTGCCTTCAGATGGATTACTGCCTCTAGACCACTGATAACTTCCACCTGAAATCCCATCTGGAGTTAATTATCAAGTGCAGTGATAAAATCCAAACACTGGTAGCAAGTTTAATGCCTAGCTTGATAAAAAGCATGCCTGTCTTAAACTACTGATTGTTTTCAAAACTATGACTGTAGAGATTGAAGAGAGAGCTCACCAGTTAAGAGTGATTACTGTTCGTGCCGAGGACCCAGGTTCAGTTTCCAGCACCTACATTATATGTCTCAAAACCACCTGAACTCTCTATTTCCAGGGGATCTGATACCTTTTGTCCTCTGTGGGCACCCACAACCAAGTTACACATAAATTCATGCACACACACACACACACACACACACACACACACACACACACATTCATATGAATAATAATAAAAACCCGTATCAAAACATAGAAGATGCTACTATGAATAAAATCTGATGGTAATGAACTGTTCAAATTCTTAAGCATAAAAGCTCATGAAAATTACTCAATCATTAGGGTTAAGTTCTTGAGCTTCCTAACCTCAGCAGACCCTAAAGTTGACTGAGGCAAAGCAAACATGGTGATTTTACTTTTGCATGGTCCAAAAGTCCCTGCACAATAGTATTGCTTTATTTCATTGATTTTTTTATTCTTGAGATAGTCTACTCTGTTTGCTAGAAGGAATAGTTGTAATGGGCTTATCAGATAAAGAAGTCTAATATAGAAGAAGATTCTGGTCAGTTGTTAATCAGTGAACTGGGTTACTTTTACCTGTTTGCTGTCATTGTCTCCTTTATTCCACTCCAGCATATCTTCCCCTTTCCCTTTATCTGTTATCTAATTCYCACATAATAGTAATAATGCCATGAGCACAAAAAGAAAAACTAATGAACAGCAAAATATAGTAACTCACAGAGGAGAGAAATTTTAGTGGTAGTATTTTATGATTTATCTTAATTTTTGTTATTTCTAAAAAGAAATATTTAAAGGCAGGATATCACATACAACTTCAGGTATGTAAGAATAGTCAGCGATCTCAGCAGAACTTTGAAATGCCTGAGAARCCAGTTTGAATGCCCATTCCAGTGATAGCTAGTCACTGGTGTTCCCCTGGCTTGCACCCACTGAGAAAGCAAATTGCCTAATTAATGGATATCAACAGGCTATAGGCATTTGATGCAGAAGTCCTTGGAACAATAAGTTACATGCTGTATAGTTAGCAGACACCAAATATGTGCTAATTGTGTTTATTCTTTTCGATGAATATGCCAGGTAAGAAAAAAAACAAATGTCAGCATTTTTCTATGTTGTTTTAATACCTCAAGGTAAATATTATGTATCACATTATGTAAAGAATAACAACAAAAAATGTAGAACTTATCCTGAATGTTGTCAGAGATGATGTAAAGCTTATTCTGTTAGTAGCAGGACAAAACCATAAAAGTTAATTATGGAAAAAGTTGATCCAGTTTTATGGACCTGTGGCCAGTGGAGGGATTAAAGCTACGTAAGCACTCTCAAAGTGTTTCCTCTAAACATCAGCACAATAAACTTTCCCAGCTCTCTMAGAATGTGTGGAAACAAGACAGATGGCACAAAGTGCTTTGTTCTTCATATTTACAAGAAACACATCAGGAAATTATGGCCAAGGTAGTTTGCTTGTGGATATTATCTGGCAATCTGGTCTCTGCTGAAGAGTGTTGTCTGTATTTGATGATGTCTTGCCAAGTTTAGACATAACTTACGAGTTTAAAGTTTTCAGTTTATGAGATTTAACTGTTCTAAAACTAAGCAACAGTTTATTCTTCTCAAAGAGTAGAGTAAGGTGTAATTAAATAATCAAAATGGACAAGCAAGCAAAAACGTTCTCGGAGCTCCTAAATTGAGTATTTCCTCACCACCAAACCAGAAAGCTACATCATTCTAATTTGAAAGAATTCCTTAGTTTAACATCCTAGAGGCATCCATAAGATATGAGATAAAACAGAAGACTAGAAACCAAAAAGTCAAAATCAGGATTAAGGGTAGAATTGAATGGAATACAGCAGAGTCAGTGAGTGATCTGTGAAAACCACATCTACAACTTCAAATGGGAGGAAAATGTATTGTAAGGACACAGTATGAGACCAAGTCCCTCTGATCACCTGACAAAAGCTGGTTGTTGTGACTCTCTTTTGGGTGTGCTATGTTCTTTGGACACACATGCATAAGGCATATCGCTTAACACAAATCAATTTCTTATAAACTTTGTTGGAAAACAAGACTATTGTGCTAGATATTCCCAGTGCTGACATAGTTCTTAAGAGAATATTTATGGTATTTGGGCAAACTCAGTCCCAAGACAGTTATCAAAAACAAAACAATATACTGAAAAAAGAAATGTATTACAAACTTAAATTCACACTTGTCACACATACCACATTCTTTTTCTTTAACTTTATTTTATTGTGAAAAAAATATCAAATAAACCAAAACATCACACACTAAAATGTGAAGTTATAATATATGCAGAAAAATGTTTAAGGTGCATTTCTTATTGTCACAGACTCTATAGTCTAACACGGGAAAGTCAAGCCATAAAATTATGTGGCCATACCAAAAAAAAATGTAGTAAAGGATAAGACAGGAGCATTTGGGTTTTGTTGGTTCAAGGATTAGAATGTAAGAAGAAAGCTAACATTAGGATTGACTTCTGGTGAGATGCATCTTGACGTCCCGTAAATATGTAGTTCTTGATTCTTCTAGGCCCTTCACATAATATTTTCCTTCATAGGAAGAGATGAAGAGGAGAGAGATAAAGGGAAGAGAATGGAGAGAGAGAGAGCTAATTTCTTTTTATGTAAGAGTGGACCACAATTACATTAAGGATCTACCTTAAAATTCTCCTTGAACTTCTCATTTTCCCCAAATGACTAAACTTTGAATATCTTTTAACTGCTTGGGACCAGAATTGTTGCAAAATTTAGATTTTTTTAGGCATTAATTTATTTACATAAAATGGTTATCTTTGAGATAGGAGATACACCTAAACAAGTTTACTTGTATGCATAGACTGAAAATGATTTTTGTGACATTAAATAAAATTTTATGCATGTGATAAATTCATAAGATTTAAAGAATGGAAGCCTATAGCATTAGACGATTGCTCAAAATATTTTGACCCAGTCTAGATATTTAGATTAGGGATACCCAATATGTAGTCATATTAAGAGATAGGTATGGCATAAACATTTAGGGGTGAAATTTTAATCTATGGTGGATAAGACTTTAGGCAATAGACTGTAAAATATGAAGTGCTAGACAAACTTAAGGGTGTTGCCTGAGAAAGAGTGCCCGTCTAATATAGCATCCACACTGAGCTATAAAGGCCAAATCCCACCTCTTTGGATGAAGGCAACCCTAGAGTGAATATGATTTTAGCCAATGCAGCTGTCACTTCTAGAAAGTTCTGGAATTTAATGAGAACTGAAAGATCTAATGGCTAAATGATTACTCTTCAGCTAGAGAGGAAGTCTTTCTTGAGGAACCTTGGATAGCTCATCTTGGTGTTCAACATGGGGAATTTACAACTGTTTTCATGGCTATTTCATAAAGCTAATAAATCAAATATTTTAATCAAGATTTCAATGGCAATTAGAGATTAATTATTGAGGATGTAATGTGTTAAGTCTTCAATGCATTCCCTTACAGTGCTCATTGTTTCATATATTTCTTCTGAGTTATTCTACCAACATTTAAATAGCTGTGAAGTTAAGGGAATATTTAAGTAGTAGCTCTATTGTGTCCTGATATCACCTTTAGTCAATTCTCCAGGATCTTACAGGAACACTTCATGTATTTTTTTGTCTAAACTCAGCTGACCATTATGGAATATATATCCTAAATGCTTGGTAAAATTTGCTTGATTTGAACAATTGTGTATATAGCCAGTTTGACTGATTCTGCAATGATAATTTTTATTTTCTTATTTTCTCACTGTTTTCTCCAAATCCTCATTCCCCTTCAACCGGAGTTGAAGAATTTATGTGGAAGAAACAGAAATCTTTATGAATGAGTCCCCTTTACACTCCAATAGCAAATCAAGGATTCAAATTTGATTAACATCTATTTACTCTTTATTAAAGCACAAAGAGTGTCTTTCCACCTAGGCGGTTCATGTGTGCCTTGGGCAGTATTCACAAAATTTGTTTTTGTAAAACCATCTTCTGTGCTATATAATCTACTTTTCTCCTTACAAACTAGACTGGTTTCATTAAAACACAACTTTGTACTTGTATTTCTTATCTGAAGCTATCACTACTTCGACTCTACTTACTACTAAAGCAAACACAGTTTTGTTTCTCAAAATCCTTTTTATGTTTGTACTGAGATTCTTCTGTCAGAATCTTCATTCCTGTCCTGCCCCCCCTGTGCTGTCACCAGCATCTACTCCAGGCTGAAATCTACTTCACTTACAGCATGAAGCCAGGTCATGTTAAGGTCACTATTGAGTTCATCTTACCAAGTGAATTCTTTCTGGTTTTTATCTTGCATAAACTTTTAGATAGATTTCAACTGTGCATTTCCCTCATCTCACATAGCCTCTTCCTTTGACTTCTATGACACCTCATATTTCCTCTACAGACACTCCCTATGTTCCTCTCTTCCTCCTCATTAGCTTGAAATTTTTGAGTTGTTTTCCTTGGAGTTTGCCACCAAAGCCTGGGATAATGATGACAATATTTAAATATAGTTCTAATCTATGTGTATATCATATAAATAGTACTCACAGCCAAATGTTATAGGCATTGGGACTTTATCACTTTACCCCCTCATAGCCTTCTCTAGTTAGCAACACTCCTCTGCAAATGAGTTTTTACTACAGGAAAATTATGTTCTGTGTTAGTTCCCAGAGTTGATGACATATTTAGTTCTGGTAAGGAGGTCATCATGGAGATAACACCCAAGTCTTGTAGATGCAAATATCATAAGTAAACAAACAATTGTGCTAAGTTAGAGAAAGATGAGCAGTATAGAGTCAGAGACATACACATGATGATCTGTATGATATGGCCAGAAACCATGAAGATGTTCTTTAAAGAGTGAACAGCTGCAGAAAGAACCATATATTCTTTCTTAACAGAAGTCAGTAAGAATGTGGAACTGTAAGATTTTCATCCAAACATGTCCCTTTAAACACATGATATGATGAACTGGGATTCTGCAGACACTTATATTAAGAGCCTGCTAGTATACTAGAGACTATAGAGTTGGATTGTTGTTTACTAGTACTTACTGCTCTTCCAGAGGAACAGATTGTAGATCCCATAGCCTAAATCCCAGTAGTTAATAACTCCCTGGAACTTAAGATTCTTAGAATCTAATTGACTCTTCTGACTCCAATGATTCTCATCATATATGTGCTTATCTGTCCACAGATATATACAAACATACAAACACAGGCATGCAAAGAAAAATTAAAATGTATCTTAAATAATAAAAATAACTGATCCTGCTATTGAACTTACGCATGACAAAGGGAGTTATGTTTGCTGGTTTTAGACTAAAGTCATGGCCAGGAATATTTGTTGTTCACAGATATATGAAATGTTTATAATGTACTGGGGTAACTTGATTTTTTAAAACAATTTACTATATATTAATATTGTCTCACATCTTGGAGAATTTTTCCTAAAAAAATACTATTATGCCTATCAAATGGTATTAGAAATTCTGAAAGATTATCTCCCCCAATATAAAAGTCAGAAAGGATACAGTGACTCAAGTGGTTTAGAAGTGCTCAAGCATCACTGAAACACAATAGATATCCATGATTAAAGATGACAGTTTTGCATAGTCATTCATTAAAAACATTTTACCTGTCAAATTAAAACTTTGCAGTGATCCCACAGAATTTGCTMACAATATTTTTGGTGGAAAACTTTTTTAACTTATTTCAAATTAATAGCCTCATTTTATTTACAAACCCTCAAACCAAAACATCATGAATTAGATCTACCTGTCACTATTATTGTTTTTGTGATTACTGTTGTTATTGATTTTGCTATATTTATTGTTTGCGGATTGAATACATTGTTAGCAAAACAAACAAAAAACTTGAATTAAAAGCTTCCTGGACAAATAAATAAATTAAATTAATCTAAATAATATTTTTTGTGCTTCAGAAAGGTGATTAGTGATACTCATGTATAAGGTATGAATTTCAGAAACAGTATTTGAAGAACATTCTAAAGTCATTTAAAATTACATAAAAAGTGAACCAGAGTTATTAAAAGAAAACCTTTAACAAACTTATGATTGTGCAGTATCTGTGTGTATGTCTGTGTGTTTGTCTGTGTGTGTCTCTGTGTATATAAGTGTGTGTCTCTGTGTGTGTGCATTGAACTCTGTATGAAATCCATGGACATATACAGGATTTACTCAATGGGAAGCAAAAATAACATACCTTATTTCAAGGTATATTTGGCAGATATGATATTAAATTTATAAACAATATAAATGTGAATTATAAGTTTCCACAGAATATCAAAATGCATTGTATGAAATATTTATAATCCATATACAAAGTATTTAGAAGAGATGACTTTAACTGTGTCTGCATTTTTTATATTTACAATGAATATTTTCAAAGCCTGATTTTTCTCAAATATAAATGTGTTCAACAAGGACTTTTATTATATCTCTATCAATTCCTTTGTTTTTGTACTGTTAAAAACTTAAAGAAGACTTTAGGTCTGTGAGGSCCTTTGCATCATGCTGAGCACAACAGATACAGTAGAAGAAAGAAAAAAATGCAGTAATAATTAGTTTCAATACCTTCATTCGATGAACKTTTTACTTCCAGAGTGAAGAAAATGATGTTGATACTATTTCCACTATATACACATGGACACTGAAAAATACAGAGGGCTAGAAACAAATAGGGCAGCACACAATAAGTAAGCAATAACGTTGGCCAGTAAACATGGGAGGCTTGAACTAGATAGAATCTGTGACTCTCCAGTTCATGTTAAGTGGATATGAGGGTTGTTATNGGGGGGGGATGTCTCTGAATTTTTGCCTGCTCTGGGGATCCTTTTCCTACTATTGGGTTGCCTTATCCAGTTTTGATATGAGGTTTTGTGCCTGGGCTTGTAACTTATTATGCCATGTTTGGATGCTATCCCTGGGAGACCTGCTCTTTTCTGTAGGGAAATGGAGGAGGAGTAGATCTTGGGGTGAAGGGGATGTGGGAGGTGCTGGGAAAAGTGGAGTGAGGGGAGACTGTGGACAAGATGTAATGCATGAAAGAAGTATTTACATTTTTAAAATAAGTGGATATTTTCATTATTTTTTCATATACTATATTTTATTTTTTTCCTCTACCTCCTTGCAGATCCTCTCAACTTTCCTTCCAAATGAAGTCAATCATTAATTTTTTAGAGAGTGTTTGCATGAGAAAGTGATAGGAACATATTGGGTTCTTGTATATGAAACAATCATGTTCGCTAACTACTGAGACAATAAGACATATCTACACCATGGCTGCAAGATTAGCAGCTTGCGCACTCATAGGAATGATGTAATATTTGGCTAGGCAGAGTTGCCTCCAACTTAACAGCTTGCTATGTCAGTGGTTTTTTTTATTTAATTTTCTGTGATTGTGATGAGTTGTGGTGGTCAATTAGTGTGTCTGAGTGTGTGTGTCTGAGTGTGTGTGTCTGTGTGTGTCTGAATTATTGTATATGTACATATATATTTGTATAGGTATGTATATGCTTATTTGTGTACATATGTGTACATGTGTGTGTTTGTGTATGCTGTGTGTCTGTTTTATGCACATATGTGTATTTGTGTGTATGTATTCATATATGTATACATATTTGTGTCTGTATATGTATACATTGTGTAAGTGCTTGTGTCTATGCATATATGTGTATATATGTGATGTGTGTATGTGTGTATCTGTGTATATTTAGGTGTGTGTATGTGTGTGTGTGTGTGTAATTGTGTGTAATTAGGTATAAATGTGTGGGTATTTGTGCATTGGTTTGATCCATTAATGTTTTGATGGATTTCCCACAGAGCACTTCTCACCAGGAATTCATCCAATGAGTAAGGGCACTTTAGTTATTAAATTGAGGTCCCATGTTAGAGGCCATTAAGCAAATTATTTAGTGCATTCTACTTTAGAAGGCAAGGGCACAAGTGCAATATTTTATAACTGGTTAATTTCATGCTACAATTAAATTCTTGACACACACTGAAATGAGAAACAATATGAAAGAGGAAATTAAAATGGCTTTCTACTGTCAGATTTTTGGATGAAAGTGGATTTTTCTAGGATGTATGTGTAATATATTTAATACATACATTTTTGTCTATGAGATAGTAAACCCCCTGTTGTATAAAGAACCATCATAGTAGAAATAGTCTTTATTTTTGGATTAYTTTAATTTTATTGAACCAGTAGAAGTTTTATTATAGTAGACTTTAACTGACAATTTAATGAAGATAATTTCAAAAACAAATCAATTTCCTGTTTGATGACAAGATTATAAGAAATAATAATCATATCTTTGAATATTTGTATAAGTGTATATGTGAATGTGTGTATGCATCTGTGTGTGTGTGAGAGAGAGACAGAGAGACAGAGAGACAGAGAGACAGAGAGACAGAGAGAGAGAGAGAGAGAGAGAGAGAGAGAGAGGCTGAAGTATAAGGTTGTTTTCATTTATCATAGCAGGAATCATTAAGATTGATAAAAATCAGAATGTTTTCCAGGAATTTGATACGAATAATAAAATCACAAGAAAGATCTAGCTTGTCCTAGGGAATAAGGCACACAGCACACTTACCTTGTTATTATTCTTATTTTTCCTCTCTAGTTATTTAGTGTCTTCAGTGTGATAGTATGGTTTACACCRTGACATTTCCTTTGGAGCAAAAGTTTGACCTTTATTTGGGATTATAATTATTGACAAATTACTGAGACTCTAGGCTCTACATATTCTTCATATTAAAGTGACCCTGGTGTTCATAACAATGCATACCACTGAGAATGCTGTAAGACATTAATGATATCCATCAGAGAGAAAACTGCATACAAGAGCCTAGAATAACTGTTGATTCTAATCCTCTGAACCACATCCCTCTCTAAGAGCAGGGGWCTGGATCTGCTCTATTCTCCATACCAATAATGGTGAACATTCAATATGAATATTYGAATATTCACCAAATGTTTGTATCATGGGTCTTATCTATGAMTGTAYTGGAAACTAGTTCCATGCTAAAAAGCCAGGAAGTGCATATTAAATTGTCCCCCATGGGGGAGAGGAAGAATTCTTTTGATTAATATATTATAAAGCTATCCTTTTGGTTTGTAGATGGCCTCACTATTTTAAGAGAATYTACAGAAACTGCATAGTAACATAGTCCTAATGGTGATAGCCATCTTTGCCTTACAGAGAATTATTTTATAAAATCTCTTCCTGGTAGCAGTAAAATACACACATGAGTAATAAAATGATTATGGGCTTAAAGGAATGACCCCTGTATTTCATACTATTTTACAAGTTTCCTTAGATTATGAGTAATATAGAACTAGAACGCCAGGCAAGAAGGGAATATGGGCCTCTCCCTGTAATCATACAGGACTCCCTTAAGTCTTCAAAGATAGGTGTGGCTAATTTCCTGATACTACTAATCTACAGTAGCCATTTTACATTAACTTTTTGTCGGACATAGAAAGCAGATGATAAATAGAATCTGCAATGAAAATTTAGGAACTTACAAAAGACCCTAGAACATGAAAGCTTTCTCTCCTAAGATTGCCTAATGCTTCAAAGTAGATTATTGAATGTTAGGGAATGTCTAGATTGACTGAGTAGTCAATGTTATTTAATGCTCACTAAGGTCTTCAGAAATGAGCTAACTTGACAGTATCTCAAATGTCTACCCTGAAGAAAACACATTTCCATTGCAAAAGGGTTGAATAAATGAACATTATTGTTATAGGAAACACTGATTTTCTCAGAGGAGGATGTGTATCTTCTCATAAGCTCAGTGCCAATTTGCCCCTCACGGGTTTCTTGTATTTTGGGTCTTCAAACCCCATGAASAGCCTTTTTCCAAGTTGGTCCATGCAGCAYCTCTTTGAAGCTATGTCTGGTCCTTTCTTATTGTTTATTTGTTCTCATGGAACTTTCAGATTAACTTGATTTATCTCTACTGCAACTTCTTTATTGTTTCCTTTCCATACATAAAATTAAACCTGAGCCAAATTATGATTAGACTCTGGCATAGAATCTTATTTGAACAGTGAGAGTCAGTGACCTGGAATATTTATGAAGTCAGTCAGATAATAGTCAAATGAGGTTTTCATTCAGAAACCCAATACTATGGCCCTCCTTCTCACTGAAAAACTCTATAACAGATAACTCCCATTTTCACCTCTCTATCTACTCTATTCTTTGGTTAACCTTCTCATTCCACACATCAAGGGAATTTTCTGGATTTTGTGAGTCTCAAGAAAAAACAAGAGACTTTTCTTCCCTCCTTCAGACTTTGTAAATTTCTTCAAGTCTGTAAAAGAAAGAAAATCCTCCCCATGTTGTCTTAGTGTGRAAATACCCTTACTCTTTTGGAAGTGAGGGAATGACTTTGGTATCATTATTTTGGTATCATTATTTCTGACTTGGAATCTTAAACTTTGTCCCATAATCACTTATTCCTCTGTTCTCTGCTGTATTTTGGGTATATTCTCAGTAGACAAATTAAGATGGGGCCCTGAAAGATGATTCCAAACTTGGGTTCTGAACATTCTTTGGAATATTGCTCTTAAAGACTCTTCCTCTGTGTCTCTACATTTTCCTACTCATRTACCATCTAGTCTCTGGCTCAACAAATATTTTAAGGTAGTTATAGCTTTATAATTTTCATCTAMTAAAATTTAAGGTGTACTTATTTCAATTCTGATCTTGTATGTAAAATCACACCTACCAATTTATAACTACAGGGGCATGGCASTATGTCAACAAAGCATTGCTTTTTGAAACAGGTAAATAGGTGATAGGCTACTTCTGTCCTAGTTGCCATTTTTTCCTACTGCTTTATGTATCAATAGTATTGATCTAAATGTTTCATTGAGGCAAATTCTTTAATGAAGAACTTATTTCCCCCTTTGTGCCTTTGCTCTGAACTCACTGTTGAGTTGTCTAGTTTGTATCTTCATCTTGATTCACAATAAAACTTTAGTTTTTAAGAATTTTCTAAGGTAAGATAGTTTCTAAGAATTTTTATAAGGTAAGAGAAATATGTAAGGAGTTACAGAGAAACCACAGTGGCTATTGTTCTTGACC
>BDUI01012344.1:7962-20671 GCA_002335545.1 Apodemus speciosus
GATAGCTAAAACTATTCTCACCTGTAAAAGACCTTCTGGAGGAACCAATATCCCAGACCTCATTCAGAACTACAGAGCAATAATGTTAAAAACTGCATTGTATTGGTACAGTGACAGGCAGATAGATCAATAGAATAGAAGTGAAGTCCCAGAAATGAATCTACATGCCTACGGTCACTTATCTAAGACAAAGGAGGTAAAGCCATCCAGTGGAAAAAAGATAGCCTTTTCAGCAAATGGTGCTGGTTAAACTGGCAGCTAGCATGCAGAAGAGTGCAAATTGATCCATTCTTATTTCCTTGTACTAAGTTCAAGTCAAAGTGGATCAAGGACCTCCAAATAAAACCAGACATGCTGAAACTAATAGAAAAAAAACTGGGGTAGAGCCTTGAGCACATGGGTACAGGGGAAATTTTCCTGAACAGAATACCAATAGCTCATGCTCTAAGATCAACAATTGACAAATGGGACCTCATAAAATTATAAGGCAATGGACACTGTCAATAGGACAAAATGGCAACCAATAAATTGGTAAAAGATCTTTAACAACCCTACATCTGATAGAGGGCTAACATGCAATATATACAAAGAACTCAAAAAGACTCCAGAGAGTCAAATAGCCTTATTAAAAAATGGGGTACGGAGCTAAACAAAGAATTTTCACCTGAGGAATATCAAATGGCTGAGAAGCACCTTAGGAAATGTCCAACATCCTTAGTCACCAGGGAAATGCATATCAAAACAACCCTGAGATTTCACCTCACACCAGTCAGATCACAAACTCAAGAAATGGCAGGTGCTGGTGAGAATGTGGAGCAAGAGGAATGCTCCTCCACTGCTGGTGGGATTGCAAGCTGGTACAACCACTCTGGAAATCAGTCTGGCAGTTCCTCAGAAAACTGGGCATGATACTACCAGAAGACCCTGTTATACAACTCCTGGGCATATACCCAGAGGATTCACCAGCATGTAATAAAGACACATGCTCCACTATGTTCATAGCAGCCCTATTTATAATAGCCATAAGCTGGAAAGAAACTAGATATCCCTCAATGGAGGTATGGATACGGAAAATGCAGTACACATACACAATGGAATAATACTCAGCTATTAAAAACAATGAATTCACAAAATTCTCAGGCAATTGGGTAGAACTGGAATATATCATCATAAGTGAGGTAACCCAATCAGAAAAGAACACACATGGTATGCACTCACTGATAAGTGGATATTAGCCTAGAAGCTTGGAATACCCAAGCCACAATTAACATATCAAGTGATGCCCATGAAGAAGGAAGAACCAATAATGGATACTCTGGTTCTTCTTAGAAGGTGAACAAAATATTCACAGAAGGAGATACAGAGAGAAAGTATGGAGCAGAGACTGAGGGAAAGACCATCCAGAGACTACCCCACCTAGTGATCCATCCCATACACAGTTACAAAACCCAGATACTATTATTGATGCCCACAAGTACTTTCTGACTAGAGCAGGATATAGCTGACCCCTGGAAAGCTCTGCTAGTGTATGACAAATACAGAGGAGGACACTCACAGCAGGCTATTGAACTGAGCACATGGTCCCCAATGGGGGAGCTAGAGAAGGACCAAATGAGTTGAAGGGGTTTTTGCAGTGCCATAGGAGGAACAACTATAAGAGCTGCCCAGTATTCTGAGAGCTCCCAGGAACAAAAACATCAATCAGATAGTACACATGGTGTTACCCATAGCTCCAGATGCATAGATAGCAGAGGATGGCCTTGTTGGACATCAAAGGGAGGAGAGGCCCCTCGTCCTGGAAAGGCTTGATGCAGCAGTGTAGGGGAATACCAGGACAGGGAAGCAGGGGGGGGGTTGATTGGAGAACAGGGGAAGGGGAGATGTCTTATGGGACTTTTGGGGCAGGGGAACCAGGAAAGGGGAAATCATTTGAAATGTAAATAAATATCTGATAAAAAAGGAAATGTAAARAAAGAAAATGAATTTTCAACATGGATATAAATTACTCTAACTTTGTAAAACATAATCAAAATTATTAAAATATAAAATTAAAATTTACTTATAATATGGAAATTCCACTTCTGTATTTATGCAGAGGAATGAAAATCACAATATCAATGAGATATCACTCAAATATTTATTGCAAACCATTTTCAGTAGTTAGCATGCAGAATCAACCAAGATGTCTATCGTTAAATAGAAACGAAAATGTGCTACCTAATACTAAAGAAAGTAGTGATGTTTATCCAGGAAACTTGTGAAATTCTGTTATTTGTAACATGCATAGAGCTAAAAGACATTAAGTGAAATGATTCAGGCACAAAAGTGACAGGATTGCCCCATCTTACTTATTTTATTAAACTTAAAAACATTGATGTCACAGAAGAGAGTATATTGTTCAGTCATTAGAGCTCAGAAAAAAAGAGAAAATGGGTTTGGATAAAATACACATGTATAATAAGTACTAAAATATAATTGCACTGGAGAAATTAGTTCTGTCATTCTATAGTACAATGGTTAAGTACATTATATAATAATCTGTGATTAACCTTAAAGTAATAAGAACAAAAAAAATTCAAACCTCGAAAACACCTTACAGAATATTTCACTGCCTCTCATCTGGTTCCAACTAGTCCCATATCCATATTTGTTGCCAATTTTTCTCTTTTGCTCCCATGAAGTTGAGTTTCCCATTGAGTCTATTGTAAATAATCCACTTGACAGGCTAAGTAGGCCAGGCAAAAGGTAGCGATTTGAAAGCAATGAAAGGATTCTAGAGAAACAAGTTGCTGAAAGAAGGTAATGACTGTTACTCTCATAAAATATGGGAATTTATGAGAGAAAAAGTATAAATCTTCATCACAGTTGGCAGTCAGTGACTGCAGACGGAGATACCACTTTGACTGGAGAGTTGTCACTGTCAAGATTAGAATCCTGGAAGATTAGCTATTGAGTGAACCATACCAAAAACTCTTAACAATGCTTCCGTCCACAATCTTCTGGAGGTCGTGTCCATTTATATATTAAAATAAGACTTTATTTGATATTGGAATATATGTATTAAATACAATTTAGAATTTGACCTCTACCATGGTTATCTTTTACTGATTTGTTAGTTACTCTTATGTTTTTGTGATCAGATACTATGAATGGAAGCAACTTAAGGGAGAAACCTGATTTTGGTATATGGTTTAGAGGAAGGGTCCATAATGACAAGAAAATAGCATGGATGTAGCAGACAGATCCTTTTTTGCCAAATATCACAAAAATTTCCTGATTTCTAGTTGCAGTTAAAATACTTGCTTCCCTCTAAAACATCTTGAAGTTGGTCTCCACTGTCCACACTACCCTCAGAACTAATGTCTTCCAAGTTCATTGTAGAAATACAGGTTGATCTCTGTGCCAAAACCTAAACAGCTGTATGGAGCATTAGGGAATGACAAAATGTTAAAAACACTACAGAAAATGTGGGATTATGTAAGCTATACATTCCAATGAAGATTACCACCAATAACCCAGAAACTAAGATAATTAATTATATGAAGCTCAAATTAGGAGAAAACAGATGAGATAATATTAACAGGAGATCTTAGTAGAAGATCAATCTAAGATTGAGGTCATGGGAAGAAGGAAGCTTCAGTTGATAGTTTCAGCATACATTAGGTTTATCTGAAGGTCAACCTTCAACATGCACAAACATCCACATCTCACCAAAGGGCAACTTCTTTGCCATTTCCCAGAATCAGAGGCATTAGATTGTTTGACATGACCGCGATCATATCAAGCATACACATCACTCAAGAGTTCATCTGTTTGCCACATCCATGCTTAAAATATTTACCCTCATTTTAAGTTCATTATTCCAAAGCCTTCTGAATTTCTCCCTGAACTCCCACATGTACAGGTTCTTCAAAGCATCAGTTCCACATTTTCAGTTACCAGCCAGGACGTGAGTTATTTTGTTATGGCAAAATGTTTGGGAAGGCATGACAGCAGGAACAGGGTATTGTAGGATCATATCTCAACCACATGCAGAAATCAACAAAAGTTAACTGTAATTTAGTTGGTTATAAATTCCTAGAGCCCATTCCCAAGGATATACTTCTATTTGCATAGATAAACATCAGTGCAGATTACATTTGGGATATATCTCATTCAAATCACTACAATGACTTTCCAAGGGAAACTAAGCCTGGGTAGAAACCAAGTATGGCAATATGCCCCTAAATAATATACAGATAGGAATAGATGCATAGAAAATAAACTAAATAAATAATATGGATAAAAGATATTTCTAGATTTAGTACATTTACTATAAAGTCATTTACACTTAGCATCTTATTTACAGTATAAAAAGCACCATCCTCTCCAACAACTGAAAATAACACCTTAACTAAGATAATCCATCTTTTGACTCCAGGTCAATTTTTTACTTCTGTTTCTAAATCAGCTATATTGCCTTTCCTCTATCCTATATTTGATATAGGAGACATTTAAAAATTAGAATGTAAGGAAAAATATCCAAAATGTTTGTGATAGCCATAGTATAATCATGGTTTTACAAAGTGAGTAATATTCATTCCTTTCTTATGTTCTGGGTCTATTATGTTTGTTTTTTTTCCAGAGGCAAGGTTGCAAGTTCTGAAAGTTTAGTACATTGCATTATAAATTATGCATACTTAAAGATTTATAAAATTTTATTTTTGTAGGAATGCTTTGCTTACATCTATGTCTGCATACCAGTTGCATGAGTGTGATGACAGAGGCCAGAAAAATGAATGGAATCTCCTGTAATTGGAGTAAAGGACAATTGTAATCCACTGTATGAGTGCCAAGAATCAAATATGGGTCCTCTCGACCAGCAGCTAGTATTCTTAATCACTCTGTCATCTACCTAACACCCATCTTCCACATGATAAATGAAGAGCTAGTAAATTCTTTGCAGAGAAGTAAACCCAAATTCTGGAATACTCTACAGCATGTAGAAATCTGTCCACTTAAAATATTTTGGATATCACAGCTGCAGCTCAGGGGCAAAGCACTTGACTAGCATACATTTTTGTTTGAGCATGTGTTTTGTCAGTATTCTCCAGAGAAAAAGAACAAATAACACACACACACACACACACACACACACACACACACACACATACACACACACACATTCACACACACACACACATGGTTTATTTTGATGTACTGGATCACATTATTATTATGACAAGAAGCTAGTAAGTCCTAGTTTGCATGATAGATTGACAGACTGGAAAATTCAGGCAGGAGCTAAAACTGCAGTATGAATTTTGAAATTATTATTTAGAAAATTTTATTTTTTTCATCTTACAACACCTTGTGGAATGGATAAGGCACATATACATTATYGAGGGCAATTTGTTTTGTTTTGTTTTAAAGCCAGTTCTAGCAAGGACTCCTAGTAATAAATGATATATAGCCTGAAAAACCATTTAGTATATCCAGGCAACTTCCAGTGGTGGAACTGGTGTACCAATTCACCACCAAATTCTTGAACGTACAATCTATTATGGTTGCAAGATGTTTTGGAGCTTATGAGGCACAGAATGTGTGAAAGTGGCCAACAAATGACTGGTCAACATTGAGGGCCATGTCACAAAAGGGAACTCAAAACTGACACTGCATAGATGACCAGGAACCGAAGGCTGCATAGCCCAGAGACCAAAAATAGAAAAACATCAATAAAGCAATTCCTAATGATAGTTTCCTATACTCATAGATTTGTGCCAGGCTGAATCATCATCACACAGGCTTCCTCCAGCAGCTGATAGGAGCAGATGCAAAGACCCACAGTTAAACTTTTGGCAGAGGGAACACAAATTGGATATCTCTACTGGGTCCTGGGAGCTCAGAAAATTCATAGATGAGGGGAAGGGAGACTTGTAAGATCCATGGGGATCTAAGAAAATGGGATAATATGGCCCACAGAATCAGCTAAGCAGGGCTCATGGCTCATAGGGACTGAAGTGACAGTTATGGAGCTTGCATGAGTCTGGACTGCATGCATATATGCTATGATTGTTAGATTGATATTTTTCTTAGAGTCCCCACAGTGAGAGTAGACATATCTTTGACCCTTTTGCCTGATCTTGGAACAATTTTTCTTCTTACAGGGTTGCTTTCCCCTTCCCTGATATGAGGATTTGCTCCTCATTTTATTGTAAATTGTTATGCTGTGTGTGGTTGATATCCCTGGGAAGCCTGCTCTTCTCTGAAGGTAAATGGAATATATGTGGATCTTGGAGACAGGCAAGGTGGAAGAGGGGCTAGGAAAAGAGAAGAGAGGGGAAACTGCACTCTGGATGTACTCTATAAGATAAGAATAAAAAGGATTTTACTATCTGTCTGTCTGTCTGTCTGCTTATTTGTTTTATTCATGCATTTACTCATTCATACATATAAGTGCTTTGTATGTATATATACAAATGTGACATTTGTGCTTACACAAGGTGTCACATACTCTGCAATTGGAGTTATAGGCGGCTGTGAGCAAACCTGAGGGTACTGTGAACTCAACCTACCATGACTGAGTTGATTTTATTCCAGAGATTTGAGTATGGTTCAAAATACACAAGTTGGCAAATGTAATAAATAATAGAAATGATTTCAGAGATAGATATGAAATGGTCATATAAATATACCCAGAAATCCAATATCCTTGGATGATAAAATTCCTGGAAAGAATAGGAATGGAACATATATCAGCATAATAAAAGCTATGTATGATAAACCCATAGCCAGCAACATTAAAAATGAGAAAAATAAGTCTATGAAAATCATAAAAAGAGCTGGAAAGATGGTAGCAGAATCCTTCCATTCATAGCACTTAGTACTGTTCCAGAGGACGCAAGGTCAGTTCCCTGTTCCCACATTGAGTGTATCTCAACCATTTATAACTTTTTTCTCTCTCTGCTTCATGTTTATAGATAAGATGTAAGCTCTCAGGTATTACTCCAGTATCATACCTGTCTGTCTTCTGCAAGGTTTTCTGCTACATTGGTCATAGACCTAACCTCTGAAATTGTAACCCCAAGCTCTTTCTTCTACAAGTTGCCATGGTCACAGTGTATCATCACAGCAGTAGAAAAGTAACAAAGACCAGAAGTGGGGTATTGCTTTGAAAGGTCTAAGCATGTAGTTTTTTAAAAAAGGAGTTTCAAAGATTTGGGGGCTTTGGAATAAGAAAGAGGCTAAATGCTGCAAGCAGTGCTTACAACCAATTCTAGTAGGATCTTGAAAGACAATAGCTCTGAAAGCAATGTGTAGTTTAGAGGCCCAGCTCAAAAGATTTCAGAGGAGAGCAATATTAGCAACTGGATCAGAGAGTCTCTCGTGATAAATTGGTTAAGTATATAACAGCCTAAATGTCATAAAACTGATGGATAATGAAAATGAAGCATACATATACTATAAAATCCTATTAGTAGAAAAGAAAAATGAAATCATGAACTTAACAGATAAATGTGTAGGACTAAAAAAGACCATATTGAGTGAGCTAACACAGACTCAGAAAAACAAATGTTATCAAAGTCTCCCAGGACAAAATAATTTTATACAAATATTTAGTCTGTTGTAACTATAGAAACCAGGAATGTAAAATGTAAACATTGCCAAGATAGGAGAGCTGTAGATCAATAAAGGAATGGCATGGAATAAGTAATATGATCAAAGAAACTGGTAACTCTATAGGTACATTAGTAGCACAGATATCTTGGTGGTAACTATTAACTCTCTAATTAGACTTAAGTCTTACTCAACAAGTTCTGGAAAGACTTAAGTCTTACTCAACAGGTTCTGGAAACCAGTCATAGAGAGAACTGGGTAGATATCTGCCCAGTCCTAGCAAAGTTATGGTTGTTGAAAGAGAATCTGCAGCCACTATTTTATTAAACTAGCATAATCCTTAACACCAGTCTATAATTGTACTCACAGATAGTATAGGCTTCTGTCACAAGGAAACATTTCTTTGCAACAGAGAGAGAATACTACAGAAAACCACAACAAATCAAAATCCAGAGTGGTAGAGCCCAGTCCCAATGGATACACATACAAAATAATCCCACACCTCAGGCTTAGGAACCACTGTGAATGTGGATCTGGAGGGAGTTTTCTACAAAATCATGTCTGCTATTAAAGTCAGAAAGCACATATGTAAAAGCTCACCAACATGGCCAACTAAACATGAGCAGAACAAGGATGACACTGAAAAAAAACAGAACTCTGGATAGGGAAAAACCCATGAGGCCTCAATTCTACACAAAGAGCTATAGGCAGTTGAGTAAATATGGAAGTTGAAGAGGTGTTTACCCATGGTAAAACACACTAATTCACTGTCCAGTGACAAACATTCAGCCCTGAAAACATGTATACAAATAACATTGTATGGGCTCAATATGTATTTATGGATATTTATGTATGTACAAACATATTAATTAATGAAAGGAGAGATCATGAATTTGAAGGAGAGCAGGGAAGGGTATATGGGAGAGTGAAAAAGGAAGAAGGAAACATTATAATTAAATTACATGATTTATAATTTTTAAAAAGTTTTAAAACTGATTGCTTTTTATGTCATTCACAGAATGGTATTCTTGATTGTTACTGTAAATATTTTCAAAATCCTATGGCTTTGAAGGTCATTAGGCTATAGTATGGAAAAGTTACTACTCTTGTTTATCTAAATTGACACTGCCATATGACTATCTATCCTTATGTCTATACATAGATATTATTTTCAGTGTTAATGAGATAAAACATTTCACAATCAATAATCCTAACTGTAAAAATTCCTGGCTGCTCAAGATAATGAGAATAAAAGAGTATAAATACTCAGCACAAAATAGACCAAGTATACCACCACTTCTAAAACTCGGGGAATATATTAGAAGTGGTAGAAAGAATGGAAGATCTAATAGAAATGAAAAATGGCTGCCAAACACTATCTTTTCAGCAGTCCACAATCATGAATATAGCAGATATGATTGTTTTCAGGGGACTTGTACAAGTTTGACTTGTCAAGGGTCAGCCATGGATACAGGAGGGGTTAATGGAGTTATACACCTTCTTTATGAACTATTGGATACTAATAGACTGGAGAGATGTCATTCTCTTTAAATATGTGCACAATTGATTTCACTTGGTTCTATAGATAGTGCCATATCGAAAACTGTTACTCACAAAACAATACATAAAATGATGAGCATAGGGAAGGGACCTGTACTGAAAAGTGAGAAATCATAGGAATGGTAGTGCAATATGAGAAAGTCTGAGGTGAAAGTACATCAGAATGCATTGTTTTCATGTGTGATATGGGTATCTATGACACTGTCAAAAACAAGTTCAATTATTTTTTTCATTACAATGTATCATGATAAAAAGTGTCACTTGGGTTCTTTTTAGTTACTGTTCTCTGTGGTTTTGAAGGTCGATTACAAAATATAATATCACCAAATCTACTCTTCAAAGTCTTTAAGATGGGTACTGTGGGGTCTGCCTAGGACCACTTGCAGAAATGAGTTGCATTCTGAGCCCCATTGTCTAGCTATGAGTTCTCTCTGGTATCCAGAGGAGACTTATGAGGCCACAAGAGTGTCTTGTTTTCTGTGGAAACCTCCAGGTGGCCCTAAACTAACCAGCTTGGAACTCTGCCCAAGTAATTCTATCCCAGTCAGATCTCCTGCCACCCCAATTGTTCTGCCTGAGACACAGCTTACAGAAATGAGTTGCACAAGGCCCTTTGAGCCCAGTTGTCTAACTTTGCAAATAGCTCTTCAGTCCAGAGAACCATTGCAGGACCCTAATAGCATCCTGCTTCCCCATGGAAACCTTTGGGACCMCAAGACTAACAAGCTTGGAACTTGCTCCACCAATCCTATCCTAGTTGGACCTGCCCACTGTCCCAGTTGGGTCTGACTGGGTCAGAGCCAGCAGAATATCGTTTGCCTGAGACACAGCCAGCAGAGTTGAATACTCCAACCTCCATCATCTGGCCCATGCTTCTCCTTGCCTTCCCAGGAAGTTCTGCCACCATCAAGATCATTCAGTCAGCACCAGGAAAAACTAGATGCCTAAAGGATAACGAAATAATCCAATCAACAAGACCCAGGGCAATATGGCACCACCAGAACCCAGCTATCCTGCTACAATGGTCCCTGTATATCCTAATAAAACTGAAGTGCAAGAAGTAGATCTAAAATCCAATCTTATAAAGATGACAGAGGACTTTAAAGAGGACATAAATAAATCCCTTAATGAAGTACAGGAAAAAAAAATTCAAACAGGTAGAGGAATTAAAAGAGGAAGCAAATAAATATTAAAATTAAAAATAAAATTAAAAATAAATATTTAAAATTACAAAATTTAAAATGTAGGAAAATGAAATCAAACAGGTGAATATAAAACTGTCCAAGACCTGAAAAGGAAAATAGAAGCTATAAAGGAAATATAAACTGAGGCAGTCCTGGAGACAGAAAACCTAAGAAAGAAAACAGAAACTGCAGACATACACATAACCAATAGAATAGAGGAGATAGAAGAGATAATCTCTAGTGTAGAAGATATGATAGAAAAAAATCAATATATCAGCTAAAGAAAATGCAAAATCTAAAAAGTTCATGAAACAAAACACCCAGAAAATTTGTAACTATGAAAGGACCACACCTAAATATCAGAGAAACAGAAGGAGAAGATTCCCAGCTTAAATGCCCAGAAAACATCTTCAACAAAATCATACAAGATAATTTCCCTAACTTGTTGCATATAATTTTTAAAAACATGGTTGCTCCTTTGCCTGGGGCTGCACTCTCTGCTATGCTCTGAGATCAGCCTCTTGAGTCTCAATCAACTCTGTCAATGGCAAGCAGGCCATTTTTCCCAGGAACAGTAATTGTTCCCCTAGCCCCTGATGCCTAGCTTTGCCAAACTTCCAGCAACTGCCCAGGGTGCATTCTTTGCCCATCTTTGCTCTGTGGATGGAAAACAGTAGTTTTAATATTTTAAAACTAGCCAGACAGCAAAATTTCTGGGCTCTTATCAGCTAACCTATTCCAGCCAACAACTGTGGCAGAGACCACCATTTTCAGCCCCCTACCCCCACCCCACAAGATCTTTCCTGGCTGTTGCCTCCTCAGGTTCCAAAACCTGGTCAGAATTTCTCTTTCTCCGTGTCTTTTCTCTTCCTCCTGGGATCTGGAAGTCCTACCTTTTTTTCTTTCACCCAGCAATTGGCTTCTGTCTTTTAAATTGATACAACCAAGAACCAATTAGAGAAACTACACCTCCCCCTACAATATCCTAAAGAAAGATATACCTATAAAGGTACAAGAAGCTAATAGATCACCAAACAGATTGAACCAGAGAAGAAAATCCTTGTACCACATAATAATTAAAGCACTATTATATAGGACAAAGAAAGAATTTTAAAAGCAACAAGAATGAATTGCCAAGTGACATGTAAAGGTAGACCTATCAGAATTTCACCCTATTCCTCATCTGAGACTCTAAAAGCTAGAAGGATCTAAGCAGAGATCTTGTAGACCCTAAGAGACTACTATACCCAGAATAATTCTGAATTATTGTAGATGGAGAAACCAAGATATTCTATGACAAAAGCAAATTTAAACAGTACCTTTCCACTAGCCCAGCCCTACAGAAGATACCAGAGGGAAAAATCCAATTCAATGAGGCTAACTACTTTCATGAAAACACAAGAAATAAATAACTTCATACGATTAACACCAATAGAAGAGAAACACACACACACACACACACACACACACACACACACACCAACACCACCATCACCACCATCATCGCCACCACCAACAACAACATCAAAATAAAAGAAAGTAACAATCATTGGTCATTAATATCTTTCAACTCAATGGACTCAATTTCCAAGTAAAAAGACATGAGCTAACAGAATGGATACATAAACAGAATCCATTTTTTGGCTATATACATGAAATATATCTCATTAGTAAATATAATCATTATCTCAGTATAAAAGGCTGGAAAATTGTAAAAAGCCTTTTCAAGCAAATAGATACAGGAAACAGTTTGGAGTAACCATTCTAATATCTAATAAAATAGACTTTCAACCAAAAGCAATAAATGGAAACAGGGAGGGACAGGACATATTCATCATGGAAAAATTCCACAAAGGGGACATCTCAATTATGAACATCTATGCCTTAAATGCAAGGACACACTTTCATAAAATAAACACTGATAACTTTAAATCACACATAAAACATCACTCATCAAAAGTGGAAGACCTCAACATCTCACTTTAACCAATGGACAGGTTATCATGGCAGAAATTAAAAAGAAATAACAAAATTAACAGAGATTATGATTCAAATGAATCTAGCAGATATCTATAGAACATTTCACCCAAACTCAAGAATATGACTTCTTCTCGGCACTTCATGGAACCTTCTCTAAAACTGACCATATAAGACACAAAGTAAGCCTCAATAGAAGACTGAAATAATCCTATGCATCTTTATTTCTTCCTTAACGAAGGTATCGTTGAGTAGAATATTGTTCAGCCTCCATGTGTATGTTGACTTTCTGTTGTTTTTGTTGCTATTAAATACCACTTTTACTCCATGGTGATCTGATAGGAGGCATGGGATTAGTTCGATCTTCTTGTATTGGTTGAGGTCTGTCTTAT
>BDUI01012345.1:27616-40322 GCA_002335545.1 Apodemus speciosus
CACTCCAAAGTGACCAGTGTCCTTAAGAGCAGAACACAGACACTAAGACACATGGGGAGAACCCCATCAGGTGGCAATGGAAGCCAGAGTGACAATGATGGGCGTAGTGAGAGATCAGGGTGACAGGTAAGAGAGATGGACCAAGGCAGAAGACCACAGAGATGGAACAGTGAGAGACCAGGGTGATGGTGCACAGTGACAGACAGAAAAGAAAGATACACTAAGACAGTAGACCACAGTGATAGGACAGTGATAGGCCAGAGTGACAGACAACTGTGAAAGGCCACGATGACTGACTGACCACAGTGACAGATCACAGTGGTAGGCCATAGTGATGGAGTGCAGTGATAGAGCTCAGTTACAGACCACTGTAATAGATCATAATTGTAGATCAGTGAGCCAAGGAGCACTGTCAATCACAAAACAACAGCAAGGCGAGTAGGTAGCAAAAGCAACCATGCATAGGACATGGAAGAGTTCTCCCCTAAAGCCTTCAGAGAGAGCATGGTCTGTCTACARCCTTGATCTTGGACATCTCCCCTCTAGATTTATGCAAAAATTATTTCATTGATTCAAAGCCACTTTTTTGGTGTGGTTCTTCATTGCTACGACCCGGGAAAGCAATGGGCATGTGAACCAAAGCTAAGATCACCTTGTTTCCTCTGCCCGGTTCTTTCCAATCACTACCCAGACCAGGAGAGCAGTGGAGAGAGCCCAGGGAAGCCAGAGCCCTGAGCGATTTCCTTACTTCCCACTGGCCACGTAGGTCTCAATCAGTTAATTGCACAAGAACAAAGGAAAGTCTGGCCCAAGCACATTCACCTTGAAGCATCCCTTCCTTGCGTGTCTATTGGAAAAGCCTTAAAGCAGTGTGACCAATATTGTAAAATTGGCCAGTGACTGTGCAGTCACCTTATGGTGCCCTGAATGTGCATCGCGACATTTATTCCTTACCGTCACCTTTTGAAGTAGATCCAAGCAATATTCTTAGCAAACACAGAACTGATGGTTAAGGAAATGTATCAACCAAGGTCACTAACCAAGGTCATTTAACAAATACGTAGAACAGGATTCAGACCTAACAGGCCTGGTAATCTCACATCCAGTCAAGCTCTTCCCCGTAATAAATTATTTCTGCCTTCCAATCACCCATAGTAAGACTCTGCGTTAAGCATTATATGTAACTTGTATTATAACTTACATTGAGTATGTAACATAACTTTGCACTTAAGATAAGCTTTAAAGATTGAAGAGAATTTTCTTATGTCTTCACTTTTTTTTCCTCTGCAGATAAAATTATTCAAATAAGCTGTATTGTTTTTCTCTTTTTTTTCATACATGTAATTTTTATGATAAATTAAGAATACTTGCTAGATCCCTTTTGTCTTTGGTACATTTTTTAAAAAAATAAAATAAAAAAGAAAAGAAAAGAAAAGAAAATCAGTACAATAAGAAACACAATGGGGGACTTGCAGGGACATAGGGATAGTTACAGTGGTACCATCACTACAGGAAATAGCATTGCGTTGCTCTTTCCAAACTCAGGGAGCCTGAAGCTGTTCTCTGAGCAAGCAGGAGGTCTCTAAAAGCTGGCGCTTCCCCCAGAGTGCCAGCCTGGTTTCATTAGTGCTAGATTTTAATTGAAATGTTAATTTCAAACTTCTCCATAAACATGCTAAGTATCCTATCTCGATAGGATAGAAACCGAAAATAACATTAATAGGGCCATCAAAGGAAGAAAAATGCAACAGTGAAAATTTAGTTAGCAAGGAAAAGGGGAAAGGGAGGAAGACACACCAGACAGGAGAGAAAAGAGAAACTAGGAAATGCCCGCAGGAATGGGGTGACAGAACCACACCTAACAAAGCAAGCTTAGACCGCAGAACAAACCATATGTCATAAAAGCCTAATCCTATATGGCCATCATAAAGTTAAAGAAGTTATACCTCTTACCCTGTGACAGGAGGTACTCTCCCACATTTTCAAATATGTTAAAACTATTGATCAATTCATCTTAATTCCATTCTAGACATGGTAAGTCACTGTGGTGAGGCAGTACCTGTTGTTAATTATTAGTGTGCACTGCTCTTCCTGGCCAAAAATTATGCCTTTATTGGTCTAATCAGTTCATTGCTGGCTCTGCCTATGGCTGAGATCCTACTCTCTGCAGATCGCTAAAGCTTTTTCTGTCAGCAACAATGACACTTGTGAATGTCCCATGTGGTTCCATTGCATTAATATTTCATTTGCATTTTTCTTCTTTTGTAGAAACGTCCGTGTTCTTTTCTGCTGTAGAAATCCCACTATCAGCTCATAAAGCTAAAGGAACCAGACTGTGTTATCCTTTTGTCCTGAGTCCCTACACAGTTCAACCTAGTATCTGGAGCTAGAGAGACTGGGGAGGTTATTTTAGTTTTGAATTGCTTTTCCTTTTTTCTGAAGGGATTTCTCTCTCTCTCTCATTTCTTTTCTTCTATGGCAAGAAAGGAAAGAGCACTTTAAAAGTTATTCTAAAACTTCATCTGATGAAGTAGGCGTCAGTTATGGAGAACAAACTCAACTCCTGGAAACTGTTTCCATGGGAAAGACAGCTATTATGGCTACAAGATCTAGCATGAGAAATGAGTTTTCTTGCCAAAGGAATGACTCTGAAATTGTCCTACCTCCTTATAGGAGCCATGATTTTAGAAATATCACCCTGCTGGTTGCTTGAAAGCTCAAATAGAAGTAAATAACTTCTACCCTTGCGTTGGCTTCATTATATTACATTACATATTTGTGCAGGCTTTTGTGAGGTAGCATTCATAAGAAAATATAACATGAAAAATAATGACAAAAAGAACAAGAATAGCAAGTATCCATTAGAAATCTTGCCGACTGTTACTTTGAAGAAAGCAAATTTTCTAAATAACCCCTTAAGAGAAACTCCAGAAGTTAGCTCCTATTACTATGTAAGTTCACTGTGATTTCTTACTGACAATTAAGACTAGTGGTTTTTGACCTTCCTAAGCTCCAACCCTCCAATACAGTTCCTCATTTTGGTGACTCACAACCATCAAATTACTTTGTTGCTTCTTCATGACTGTAATTTTGCTACTGTTATGAACTGTAATACAAAGATTTTGATATGCAGGATATCTGACATGCAACCTCCAAATAGGTTGTGACACACAGGTAGAAAATCACTAAGTTAAAGGATGGAAATGGAATGCCAATAAGTATTAATGAGTGACTTCTCCAGTTAACAAAATACACAATGGAGTAGTTTAAGAGAGGATTCCATAACAAGAAGGTAGACCAGTAGACCACCAAAAGATCAATGCCTTCTTTAGACAAGAAAAGCACATTAGCAACTGTATAGTTCCAACCTGATCTTGGCAAAACTGACCAAACTAGAGAAACTAGCTCAATGGCTAGAACCTAAGTTCATTATAAGGAGGACAAAGGATTTGCTTATTCATGGCATTACAAGGACTGGAATGGCATTACAAGTTTTGAGTTGAAAAATATAGTTCTGGAAGTTTTAATGGAGGAGGTATTTGAATTTATTTTAAAATTTGACATCTGTGTCTAATTAGAAGTATCATGAGAGTCAGTTAAAGGGTCATGATTCTGAGGAGCAGTTTCCTGTATTCTTCCAATGTGTAGTTTTGGGGGTTTTTTGTGTTTTTTTGTTTGATTGTTTGTTTTGAGACAGGGTTTCTCTGTGTAGCCCTGGCTGTCCTGGAACTCACTCTGTAGACCAGACTGGCCTCGAACTCAGAAATCCGCCTGCCTCTGCCTCCCAAGTGCTGGGACTAAAGGCGTGCGCCACCACCGCCCGGCCCAATGTGTAGTTTTAACAGCTGAGATTAGACTGCAATGGGCCAATCAGGTATCAATGTACAACTCTATAAAACCTCATTCTCATTTCACACACTTAAAAGCACCTTTGACTCACCAATATCAACAGTTGCAAACTATGTATGAGATAGCAATGGCTTTGTTCATATTGGACTTTGCATATTTTATAAACATTATTAGAACTAATAAACTACTGTTGGGATATATAGCAACACAAGCAAAACTAATGAATCACTTGTCTTTGCTGTGACAGAAATAATTTCTGGAGAATTACCAAAGACATAAGGGATATTAACATTCCACCAGCAATTGAAAAGAGTAAAAACATATATTCCTTTCACACATGAAAGAACATTTTGCATCCACCCACATGTTGGCAGTGGGTCACTCAACATTAAATGGATGCCTGCTGTGTACTAAACAGTCTTCTAGAATACACAACAGTGACAGTAGGGGACAGTTACAACACAGTGCATGTTTATGGCACGCAGGCATTGCTTCACAAAAGGCTCACAGTTACATAAAGAAGAAAGAAAACAGAACACAGTCAAGTAGTTATAGAATACTGGAAAGAGATTCAAAAGGCTCAGGGTCTACTAGCAAAATAAAACCTAGGAGAATGAACAATGGAAGAGAACCCACTGGAAAGACAGGAAGAACAACACTGGAGAAGAAAATACTTTTATGGAGGAAGTACAGCTTGAATTGAATTTTTAGAAAATGCAAGGCAATCAAGATCYTATTGTTTAAAATGGTAGCCTTGGTGGTTAATTCCAATTCTTAAATAGAACACAGGCAGATCTCTGCCCACTGGGCCTCATTATCATCATAGTCCATTTTAAACCCCCCCCTCTCTCTCTCTCTCTCTCTCTCTCTCTCACACTCTCTCACACACACACACACACACACACACACACACACACACACACACACACTAAATGTTTATAAACCAAAGACATTCTTAAAAATATGTTTCATGTGAGTCCTTTATAATTAGAGTGTTACAATGTTGATTTTGTGCCCAAGAGATAGGACCTTTAGGTTGGTGGAATGGAGAGAATAGACAAGATTCAATTGCTTAAAAGAAAACTATCAGGGGCTGGAAAAATGACTCTGCCATTAAGGGCACAGGCTGCTTGCTCTTCCAGAGATCCTGAATTCAATTCCCAGCAATCACATGTGTCTCACAACCATGTGTAATAAGATCTGATTCCCCTTTCTTGCCTGCAGGCGTTCATGCAGATGGAGCCCTCGTCTATATTAAATCAATCAATAAATAAATAAATACATAAAATCTTTTTGAAAAAAAGAAAAATATCTTATTAAAAATAAATAAATAAGGGCTCACTAGGGAGAACTTGAAGTTGGAAGCTAATAGAGTGCCTTTCTGTCACCTGGCATTTGGAAGGAGAAAGCAAACATATCTGAAAAAGAAAAATAWTAAACAATAGCACGAGAAGCTAAAACTTCTCTGGCCTTCTTGCTTAGAAATCGACAGAGCAATTTAAGTATAAAACTGTCACAAGGATGTAAGGGGATGAGATTTATTAAATTGAAGGTGATTGGAGCCTCAAAATGCCATCACAAGAAATTTGGATTTGGGTTAGGGGTAAGATTGTAGAGAACAATTTTGAATTAAGCCCCAATTAAAACCATAAAAACGAGGATATCCCACACTTACTGAATGGAGAAGCTGACAGGAAGCCCCGTCAAATGAGGGTAGGCAAAACAGGATGATGGGAGTTCCAACATTTCTGACCCAAATGCGTCTCCAGCAAAGTTGCAATAAATGAGAGGTCTTTAACGGACAGGAAATTAGGGTGAAGCGCTCCAGTAGAAGAGCTACTTGGTAGGTTCTTTGATACATGAAGATCAGGTGAACAATCTGAGCACACTGGCCAACAAAAATTATGATATTCACTAGGAGTTTTATTTTACTAATGGTTTTATTTTTATTTCTATTTTCATTTTATTAATGGTTTTATTTTTCTCTGTGTGTGTTAACCAGCTTTCCAGMCCAAGAATGGCTAGTTTCCCAGACATATGGCTACTGCAGTTTAGGCTTYGAAATAGTGTAGAAGGGAATAACTGTGCCGTGTGTTGCTTTTCTCTCCTGCCTGTTCGCCAAACTTGCATCCAAAAATGTGAAAGGGTTGCTGATAAGGAAACAAACCCATCCATAGAGGAAGTATCCTGGGGGATATGTATAGCTATGRAAATGTGCTAGCAGCCCACCTGAGAGTTTGGAGGAAAACCAGGGTGAGTATTTTTAAAGCAGATGTCACAGAGACATTTGGAGCTGGTGAGCAATGGTGGTTGCATCCAGGAAGGAAGAARGRGCTAGGATCAGATGGAATATGTGGCGATACCCAGACAGCTAAAATGGCAGCAACAGCAGATACCCCTGCCTTGATGCTAACTTTATTCCTCTGGATAGATTAGTAACTCAAGGTGCCTTGTTCCAGAAAAACTAAGTTTAAGACTTTTCATCCAAACAGGTGATGAGAAATTAGAAGATTTTGAAGCCTGTTTCCTAGAAGTTCATCTCTAATCAGGATAATGTAAATTAGCATACCTGGGGTTTAACACTTCATGCAAAGTAGCTTGACCCAAAAAGCCTGATATAGTTATGATAACCAACACTGACTTGCTAGCTATTGAGTGTGTTACCTTAATAATTTTGTTTAATCTTCATAAACTCTTATAAAATGGTGATTACCACCATTTCATCTTAAAGGAACCAACCTGCCCAAAGTTACAGATTGTCAATAGGAAGCAGAATTAAAAACATTGTAAGTAGTGACAAACAGCTACCCTTGTAGAAGTTTTAAAAAGAGATTTAGCACAAGAGCTGACCTCTCCTAGAAGTCTTAGCAGGGCAAAGGGGAATGTGGCTAATTACATTTGTCTTCTCTAATAATGTATCTCGYGGTATGCTAAAACTCTTAATAATGCAACCTACAAATCCACTCAACATTTAATTCCAGTAGTGAATAKATTCTTCATATCTCCATCAAATACTTCCCTAGTTCATTCACTGAAGTTGAATTCTCATCAGATGCCAGCTTGCTGAGTCCAGAAGAAAACACTTAAAATATTTGAAATTTGAAAAGTGAGCCTCAYGCTYAATATTAGTAGTTCTCTGCAAACGGTCTTAATGTTTCAAAATAGATTGTCTTCTGCARCAATAATAAAGTGTTTGCAAATGAAATGKTCAAGCCGGTGAATTCAGGATAATGTGATTTTGGTCATTTTATTACAATAGCTCAAAGCTAGAAGAGTGTCCAGATAATAAAATGCTTCATTAGTAATTCATATTCTTTTGGTGAAACCCAATCCAACCTGAAGTAGATACTAAAAGAAATGTTTAATTCTTAGAAATAAGAAGTATTGACTTGCAATGTTTTCTGTAGAACTGTATCCCCAAACCCAAATGATGTCAAAATAATTCAACATTTCTTTCCTTCCATCATTTGGCTTGAATCTACAGTTATGACTTCTTTCATGGGCATGTATTCCCCATAGAATAGCTACGTAGAAGCTCAAGGATTACATGCAATCAACACAACGCTTAAATACCATGGTCTCCTCATTATCATTCATCCAAAAATATACATGTGCCAACATTGTACACAATGTAGAGATGGATTAATAAAGACAAGAAGAAATTTTTCTGTTCTCTGTTGCCTGTTCTAGGTCCACCATTTGTCACMGTAGTCCTAAGTCTTGCCAGCACAGTGTTGAATCACAAACCCACAGATGACCCAATCATTATGTCAGGAAAACAGAAACTTTTCATTYACCAGATCTCAGTCTTAAATCCATTCTTATAGAAGAGAAACCAGAGAAACCAGAACCAGTGACCCAGTCAAATTACTTCAACTAAGAACAAGAAATCATTCATTTTTTAAAGAAAACTTAGGCCAGTTTTTCCAAAACAATGGATGTGTATCTACAAAAGGGAAATTTTTTCAATGAAAACTCTAAAATACCAATTCAAACAGTGAAGTATAAAAATCTCTTAGAAATATCTGCCCAGAACTTGTTTGGATAAGAAGAAAAGTGAATTCAAAAAACTTCCATAGTCACCAAGCCTAGGTTCATCCTCAGTGCATCAAMAAGCACTGCTTGAAAATTAGTTCTCTGATAGAGAGTAAGCTGAACCCCTGAGCACCCGCTATATAAATAGCTTTGGGATACAGATGCTTACTTCTTTCCACGGRCAGTAAATAGTGTATTCAATCTTCTGTCACCCCCCAAGTGAGCAGAGCTAAATCTATGTGTGATGGAGACCTCCAGGCTTAATAATTTATAAAATATATCTTGGTCTTATGTCTACTAGAAAAAAAGTACACCCTATGATTTTGGAAAATTCATTAAAAAATTGTCCAGTATGGTAACATCAACTAAGTGAATCGAAATGGATAAGTTCCTTCTAGTAAACTTTTTATTTGTTTTAATTAACCAATAATGTCATAGAATTTGTACTCATGTTTTAACATTATATATGTGTCTATGCATATATGCATATGTGTTTATTTGTAGATAAATAGATATATAGACTAATATTTGAAAATTAAAATTAATAGAGACAGTTCACATAGTAAACTTTATAATTTAACTGGGTACATTAAAATCATCAGCTTTTATATGAACATCAAGAAGAAACATCACTGAGATGATTTTTATGAGAATAATATTACTTTAATAACAGAACACTAAACATATCAACATATAATACCAGAAATGGTTAAAATATCATCATTTAATCATTTTGCATTATTAATATCATCATCATTATCATTATCTTCAGGATTCTTCCATTGCAAGTAACAGGATCCTAACCTTAAGCTGAAAAAGTAGTTATTAGTAGCTGGTCAACAAGTATTTCTGACTGTCTGCRTTTTGGGGTTCACAACACAATTGTTCTTCCTTACCTTCTTATGAGTGTAGCATTCATTGCTTTGGGGTTACAGTGTTTGGCTGTGGTTGTGAGACCATCCAGAACTTACTCTTTGGAGATGTTCCTGCCCCCACAGCTTAGATCCCTAAGTGACTACAACAGATAGAAGCCTTGTTGAAGCAAGAGTGAAATGATCGTGCTGTACCCTGCCCCTGACTTGGCTTGTTTGTTCCTGTGAATGAGCTAACTTACCCTAACTAATATAGACGACTTAAACAACAACACATTCTCTTCATTCAGTTGAACTGAAATTTCAGGAAAATAATTCCCAAGATTGTTTATAGGTGATTATACCAATTTTGAGCCCTCACTGAATGGTTAAAATGATAGTTTAGGCAACTCCAAACATTGGATRCTCAAATCTCAGTCCAGCTGGCAGTGGTGTGATGGTGTTGGAGATTTCTTTTCCTGCCAGCCTGTGTCTTTTATCAGAGAAGAAAACACTTAGCAGTTGTCCACAGATTTCTCTTTCATCTGATTAGCAGTATTGGGTCTTCTATCCCAACTGTAGACCAATCAATGAGAGAAATACTGAAATTCCAAATACTGATTTAATTTAATCATAATTCACCCATCCTCATACCTCTGAGTAAATAATCTATTATTCCTGAGTATAATAGTCTCTATGTGATAACTGAACATATTCTCTTAGTAGACTGAAAAGAAACGGCTGTTTGAACAACCAGTACAACTTTTACAAGACCAACAGCCTTCTGCAAAAACAGATGAGGGCCTCCTAAAGGAAGTTCCTTTGTGTCTGTGCATTTTGCTATAGTAGAGATTTTAAGTCTGCCACAAAGAGGTAGGTATATTGGTAAATCTCTGCTTAAATGTTATAATGGATGATGTSTGTGCCTAGCCACACTGTTAGAAAGACATCTAATAACTTAATGTACACTAAAGAATGTTAATAGGAAAAAAGGAATGTTAATAGGGAGACTGCATAACCATTAATTATTACCTGTTATGATTATTCTACTTTAAGCAGTTCTTAAGTTAAAAATACATTCCTAGAGTACAAAACGGATAGTGGTTCCCTTTGTTCTAAGATAAGAGWTAGGAAGTATCTTASCGGAGAGGAATGATCTTTTCTTCCATTCCATTATGGCATTGAAAATGGACACAATTTGCATGAAAGCCACGATTCCAGTTAAAAGCTAAAAGTAAATGACTGCCTCACACCTCTGTAATGCAATCATGCAGACAATGGGAGAAACAGCAAAACAAATTCATCTCTATGGAACACATTTTCTTTATTAATATTTGCAATTCCAACTTTAATAGCACAGGTGTATTTAATTGCCTCTAAATAATACAATTCAAAACTATTCAGTTTTCAAAATAGGTGCCAGGAAAGAAAATTCGGGCTTTGTTTCGATGCAAAATCCTGTAGCTGAAGATTTAATGTGTCCAGGGAAATATATTTTTTAATTTCTTGTCATTGTGCTTCCTTTCGATTGGCATTTGAATAAAAAGGTCCACTAGCTTCTCAAGCACAATGTCCTGCCAACTCTTGTGAGCTTTTATGTGTTTGTGCCAAATGATAGGTTATACTGAATATTTTATCATGTCCCATGAGGATAACATATATTTTCTTCACTAGTTTGGTCTGAAGAAATATACCACTATTAACAATGGGTATCCTTACAAAAGTTTGGTAACAATAAGAACTCTTCTTTAAAACGTAATGGGAGTTACACTGTCTGATTASATAAAAACAAAACAAAAACAAAAAACAAACAAAAAATACAGTCTACCAAAACCAGTTACTCCACATAGCCCACTCATTTGCCCTACATTCGAATTTTGTCTGAGTGGCAATATCACAATATTTATCCATATAAYGTGGTATTGTTTAATGTTCTATACATTCCATGATTCATCCTTAAGTGAACTTAGGAAGCCTCAAATCATAGTTTGCTAACATGGGCTTTAGCCCTATTTACAACAAAGGTTATGTTCCTTTAAAAAAAAGTCCTTCTAAGCAGTTTTCTTATAAGCAAGATCCCTGAATGGTCWTGGCCACGGCAGATAACCTTGAGATTAGCACCTTATCAGACACAAGCACCACGGTTCACAATTCAGCTCTATCTGAGAGTGAAGAAAGCATTTCATTAGCATAGAGCCTGACTCAGTTTGCCTGTCCCTGTAGATCACACCAAAGAAKAATACTTGTAATTCATTTTGTTTTAAAATGGCTGTGGCAGTCTGATGTCAGGCTTTTAGGGTTTTGTTTTGTTCGTCTGACTGAGCATCRTGTCTGACTTTGAAGCAGTCTGTGATATGAGTGCCCTGAGTAGACAAGTTGCCCTTTCTCTGTGTCCTTGGGAGCAGTTATTATTTTGGTCTTCTGGGTACAGCCTTTCTCACCAGAGTGAGATGTGATTTTGATTCACAGCTCCCTGATGATCAGTAAGACTCAGCTTTTTATTTTCATAAATTTGGTCATTGTATGTTTTTTGAAAGGTTTATTTTTGGTTCTTTGACCTACTTGGAGGGATTTGATGGTCAGYTCTTTTGGATTTTTAATATATTCTCAATATTAGTTCCTTATCAGATAAACCTTCAATTCTTTGGTGAGCAGATATAATTCTTCTTAGAGATAATTCTATTTTTCTATTTTTACTTTCGTTACTTATCCCTTTGATAGCTCATCAAAAAGCCARAAGAATCACTGCCAACACCATGGAAGTTAGAAAAACAAGCGGGGCTGGCACTAATTTTTGTGTAAAGTTTGTCTCTTTGGAAAAGAGAAAGGATACAGTCAGGGTTGATTATGGGCCTTCAAAGCACCAGAGCTTTGTASTTCTTCAGYTGCATAGCTGGAAGTGCATATCMTACATTTATCCCGACTTAAGTTGAATTACAATAATATTTGACAGACTTAGCRTCCATGGAATCTGGGAAATTCCATAGTGAAGAGACTGAATGCGAAATCGTGTGTTCTTTGAAGGCAACTCAAAATGTATATAAATGAGAGATAGAAAAGAAAACGAAGTAGCATGTTAAGAAAGAATTATGACAAATTTAGACAGCAAATGTTGGGGTAAGTGACTTGCAATTTTGATGCGGAGGAAAAGGTGAGTTTCATTGTCCTGGGGAAATTCAAGCTTCTCACACACACAGCACTAAGAGCATCAATCCCTGTCATCAGTCTCAACCRGAACCTCCTCCCCGTCCTCTTTTTGTTGCTACCGAATCTGTATACATTGTTCTGATGAAAGGGAAGACAGTATCTGAAGAAGGTAGATGTTCATAGTGCTGCAAGAAAATGCCATTCCTAGCTCTAAACTTAAAATGGGGTCAGCCATTCCATCACAGGTTTTAATGTTACAGTATCTGACCTTAAATGGGATTTCCTCTGAATTTGTCATAGTACATTACTTTTAGGCATGAAGATTAAGTTAGGCATATAAAACAAGGCAATGGCAAAAGTGAGGACAGTAGTGTACCTTGTTAATGCAGATATAATGAAACACAGTGAAAATTATGGCATAGTGCTTCTTTAGTAATAAATTCCAATTTAAAAGGCTCCAAATGACTRTTAATACATATTTACAAATCTCCCCTGATAACTAGATGGCTTAAAGGATCCTTGTGCTTAAGAATTTCTGGGTGACCATGAACGACAAGACAAAATTATAGTCCATCCTTGTGTCCCATCCCCATGACTGTGTCTTATGCCTTAGRTAGTTTGTAGCGTGAAGAGCTCACTGTTCCCATTCTTAGCTTCCTGATGTCCGTAATACAGATCCAAAACTCAGTTTACTTCCCTCCTTTCCTCATTGCTTAGTCAGTGATCACCATCTCTCCAAACACTGAAGATGGGAATCTTCCCATCTGTGCAAGTATCAGTAGCTTGTTTACCTGGGAGAATTGTCTATTTTTAAAGAAAACTCA